>JAJJWW010016583.1:0-72468 GCA_023531295.1 Papaver armeniacum
ATAACCATATTTATATCAACCCTAAAATCGAGAAACGATTTCTCAATCATTCATACATTCAATTCTCTAATCTGAAACTAAGAGTAATGGGCACGCTGCTGAGAACCGAGAGAAGAAAGATCGAGATCGAGAAAAAGAAGAATGAGTGCCGCTGCGGAAGCTCAGGGGAGATGTAGCCTTGAAATCGCGAGATGCAGATCGAGATGACGAGCTCAAATTTAGGGTTCCACCAAGAATCGAGAGGAGGGTTCGATCTGAAAATGATTTTGGAAAGGAAAGATGGGCTTTGTTCAATTGAGATAGTAGAGCTGTGTAGATGGTTCTGGTGGTGATGTTGATATGTTCAGATGAACCAAGAATGGGTTGATGGTGCTGTTGGTTGAAGTCTCAGGAGAAGGAATTGTTCTATTGAGACTGGGTTTGAGCGAGATTGATTGAAGATGGGATTTCTGTGAAGATTTAAGCCACAGGAAGAGAGATCAGAAACGGGTACTTGAGTTATCTTGAAGTTATGAAGAACACAGAGAAAATGGATGATTGAAGGCTGTCTGAGATCGAGGGTTTGATGATGCCGATGGGTCCTTGTTGCTGTTGAAATCAAGAGTTGAGATCGAGAAATATGCTGTTGAAATGGATCTGTGATGAATTGAGAACGAATATGAGATGGGTTCTGTTGTTGGATTGAGGGTTCAGATTGAGAATTTTATGTTGCCAATAGGTTTCTGGAACTGAGATTGAAGAAGGGTTTGTGGTGGTATTTAGAGATTATGAAATAACAGGGATTACTGCTAATTGTCGTGAAGAGGAAATAGAGCTGCAGATTAGTGTTTTGTGTTGATGCTGCCCACCAAGAACACAAAGAGTGGTGGAGTGAATAAAGAAGTGGTCCGAGGCAACAATTGTGAATGAAATGCTGTATTGAAGAATGCTTAGATGTATGTCTTAGGATTTCTTAACAGGTGAAGAAATGAATGGCCTGAAACAACGGCCGGAAAGTCTCAGAATCACCGAAACTCGCCATTTCCCTACCGGCGAGTCAACTCGCAGGCTCGCCGAAGACCGATCCCAACCGAGTTGTTGGACCGATTCCGGTTAGCTGATTAGATCAAGTCAGCCGAGTAAGCAGCTGACTCAGCTGAGTAAGCCCAGTTAGCTGAGTCAGAAGCTAACTCGAGTCTGACTCTCCTTCCCCTTTGACCATTGACTAACGGTTGACTGTTAGTTTGACCTAACGGTAACAGAATCTTGGACGAAATATTCCATCACCGGCGACAACTTTCAGGCGACTATTCCGGTCGGATTCCGGCCATAATACCAGTTTTCCGACGAGCCAAAAATTCCAGAATTTTCTATGGACTTCTCTCATGGGTGTGAAGACTTGGACTAGGAATTGGATGGAGAATTGGGCTCAAATTTGGAAAAAGAAGGTGGAAGAGTTGAGAAAAGCTTGGATTTGGAAATTGAATGGCTAAAGGAAAAGGATTCTATTCCTTGGAAGATTTGGAGAATATTGAAGCCTATAAATAGAGAAGTTTTCTACATCTTTTGACACACCTCTCTACACACACTACACTTGTTTTTTGCTTTTGATTCTTCTTCTTAATTATTTGTGTGAACTTGAAAATTCTCCTTTTAATAATTATTTGTGTGAATTTCAAAAGCATGAGTAGCTAATTTTCTTATTGATTGAGGATGAATTCCTAGTTCTTAACATGATTTGAGTTTTTTTTCAATTCTATCTTGAGATTTTTCACATGATTATCGATTGTTTTTACTAATAGGAATGTTTATTCATTCATGATTGATTGATAGATTGTTTGGAGTGCACGCTAAATTAATTTGTTAATTGATCTATATCTAGTATAAGTTAGGGAATACGTAATCGTTCTCGACACTTTACACAAGTAGAAAACACAAGACCTTGCGGAGGGATTCCGTGGAGCAATTGTGTGTAGAAACAACGTTAGAAAGTGAACCAAGAGAACCGAGTTTAACTACTAGTACTAAACCTAAGTTCATAAATCTTAATGCATTCAGGGAATTACATCTTGTAAGCGAACCTCAAGGTGGTTCTTTTGAATAGAATTTGATAACTAAGAGGACTTGTTACTCAGTGAAATAAGGGATTTTGGGGCTAGCTAAGCGGACCTGCTATCCTACGGTTAGTGATAATGTGACTAATAACAAGTAGAAGAGAACATAACTTGAATCATTGTTTTGCAACGAAGAAGGATTCCTTGATCTTGTCTCTCTTATTGCTTTCAACTTTATCTTTTAATTGCTTTGTTTATTTTCTTTTGCTTTTTACACCCCCTTTTGTGACAATTTTTACAACTAGAATCTCTTGCTCCTCGTGGGAACGAACTTGACTTCCATTATATTATTTTTAATTGAGTGGAAATATTAATTAATTTGATTGCACCTACGACACGCATCAGGGGTCCAACAGGGTGATCCTTTGGGTCCCTTATTATTTTCCTTAGTTCTTCACCCTCTTGTGAATAAGATATCCAGTCATTGCAACCTTGATTTCCACACTTGGTACTTGGATGATGGTGCGATAGCCGGTGACACCATGGAGGTGGCTAAAGCTCTATCGATAATTCAATATGAGGGTAATTGTCGCGGATTACATCTTAACATCAACAAGGTGGAGCTTTTCTGGCCTATCATTGATCCTAGAAGTCTTGAAGATGGGTTTTTTCCTTCCAATATCAGTAGGCCTGATCAGGGTGTTAAGCTGTTGGGAGGTCCAGTAAGTCTTAATTTACAGTTCTGTTGTGACCTGGTGAAGAGTAAGATTGATAAAACAATCCAACTTATGGAGTCTGTTAAACAGTTACAAGACCCGCAATGTGAACTGTTATTGCTTCGTAGTTGTTCCGGTGTTTCAAAACTTTACTTTAATATGAGAACATCTAATCCTTATGCCCTTCAACAGATAAACCCCTGTTATGACCAGCCTCTAATGCAATTTCTGCAACACATAGTTACAGGCGATGGCGAAGGGTTTGGACCTCTTCAGCAACGTATAACAACTCTTCCTATGAAAGATGGGGGACTTGGTGTTTACACGATGGCAGATACAAGCTGTTTTTGTTATCTTGCTTCTTGTATTCAAACGAGAAATCTGCAAGATACTATTCTCAAACTCCCACCAGACTCCAGTCCCAGCCTTGGTTTCCAGCAAGCGGTGTCTAACTTCATGCAGGTTTGTGGTTTGTTTTCCTTCAACATCAACACTATTGCGTGACATTCCTTTCAAATTTTCTATGTCATACCGTGATGCTATACTTTGGCAATGTAACAAACTTGATCATGCCCAAGATTATCTCAAGGCGGTACCCATCATTGGGCTCAACCAATCTCTTGGGCCTCGCCAGTTTAGGGCTGTTGTATGTTACATACTTAGTATACCAATTTTTCGTAATGTTGAGGTGTGTGCATGTTGTAAGAGGAAAATGGATGCATTTGGTGACCATGCACTTCACTATGCTAGTGAGGTTGGGGTCAAATTTCGACACGATTTTTGGAAAGATGTCGTGGCTGATATTTGTTTTAAAGCGGGGGTTGCTGCTAGGAAAGAGGTTTATTTGGGTTTTCTATCGGAGGAGGGTAAAGCATTGAAGCCTGCAGATTTACTTGTTTATAGTTGGATGAATGGCCGAGATGTTTGCTTTGATGTTACTGGGGTTTCCCCTTTATCATGTTATAATGGTCGTGCTTTTGTTCCTAATGCTGCAATTTCGAGTGCAATTTCACGTAAATGTACAAAATATTTAGATAAGTGCTCGACTCATGGTTATGGTTTTGAAGTTCTTGCTTTCTCCACCCTTGGTGAACTTGGAGAAGACACTGTGGTTCACTTGAAAAGGTTGAGGAATTGTATCACCAATTATGATTTTAATTACAAAATAGGCAACTCTTTGTTTTATAGATTAGGTATTTCTATTCAAAAGGTGTGGGGGCCCAACTTGTTGCTAGGTTACCCTCCACTGATGTTGTACCTTGTATTTGATTCCACTTTGGTTTTTATTTTCAAGCTGGGCAATTCTCTTTTCCATAGGCTAGGAATTGTTATTCAAAAAGGTGTTGGCGCCCAGCTTGTTGCTAGGCTGCCGACCATTCCTTGTAATATTGATTTTTCTTGATTTATAATAAATAATAATAATAATAATAACAAAATAGGCGGTTTTCTTTTTCATAGGGTAGGTTTGGCTATCCAGAAGGGAGTTGGTGCACAGTTTGTTTTCCGTCTCCCAACCATTCATGTATAAAACGTTTTTTTTTTTGCTTGTTTGTTTAAGCCCCCAGTGGTATTTTTTTTTTTTTTTGTAACTCTCTTTTTTATAGACTTGGTATTGTGATTCAAAAAGGTGTAGGCGCCCAGCTTGTTGCTAGGCTACCTGCTACCGATGTGTAAAGATTCTTTTTTTTTTATTTTTATAAAATTATATCTCCTTATAATAAAAAAAATAAAATTCTATTGGCTCGGCTCTCATCCATTCATCCTTTTTCCGGATTCAGTAGGTTCAATCGTCAAAATCGATTGCAAAGATTGATCAATTTCTCTAAGTCTTCTTCATATTTTGTCTGTGGTGAAACACTTTGTTTTTAGTAGTAGTTTAAGGGTTTCAATTGCGATTCTTTTAGGGTTTGAATTAGGGATTTGGCAATTGGTTTGGTTTTGGGAATTTGAGGAAGGGGTGTTTCATCAATTGAAGATTTGGGGGAGTTTAAAACCACTAGTTCTCCATCCTCAGTGGTGCAAGGGTGCTGTTCTGGGTTTTTGAGGAGTTGCACAACCAATTGGTTTGTTGTAAGTGGGTTCTTTACTCTGTGTATGTGTTCAATTGAAGCAGATTTGTGTAGAGGTGTTGAAATTCGAATTTTTGTTTTGATATTTGGTTACTTGTGTGAGTGATTGATGTTACAGAATTTGGGGTGTTTGAATTCGAAATTCAGGGTTAACATTATTAGAATTGTTTTGGTTTTGTTGTCTGTGACTGGTTCAAGATAATTAGAGGTGTAGAAACTCCAATTGTTCTTTGAGAAATTCAAGCAGCTTCATTGAGCAATTAGAGTTTTGGGTTTCCTTTAGAAATTTGAAGGCTTTGGTGTAGTAGCAGGGTTTCCTTAGTGGTGCAAGGGCAGTTTTTCTTTGAGAAGTTTCCCTGGTGTTTGGGGTTTTTCTTTGGGAATTCATAGTTACATAGTGTGGTAGTTGATTCAGGGAATTGGTTTGGCTGGGGTTTGTTCGGTTTGGTAGAGGTGTTACAGTAAATTTCAGGGTTAAGATTTTTTGAATTGTTCGACTTCTGTGTGAAATTGAAGTTCAATTAGGGGTGGGTTTTGTGTTTTGATTTCAAGGGAGCAGTTTAACCAATTAGCTCTCTATCTTCAGTGGTTTATGGTGTAGGAGTTATCAAATTAGGACTTTGCTGTGTATTTGAAGTTGCGTTTGGATTGGTTTTTGTGGTTTGTTTTCAAGGGAAAAGTTTCATCAATATCCCTCATTCCCTCAGTGCTTCAATGGGGTTCCCTATAGAAAGTTGAAGGCCTTGTTGCGTTAGCAGGGTGTTTTCAGTGGTTTATCAGTAGTGCAAGGAAATTCAGTGCTTCTTCTTTGAGTAGTTTTGGAGGTTTTGTTGTGGTGGTTGTTCTCGTATTTTGTCTAAATTAGTGGTCTAATGAATGGTATTTTAAGTTTTCAATTGGGATTCGCCTAATTTTAACTCTTAATCTCCCATTCCTTGAATCCTAATTGTTCTTGTTTCCTTGCATTCCTTGATTTTTCATTGTGTAAATTATTGTGTTGAATTGGTCAGGGTTTGTTCTGCTTGAAAGAGGTGTTGCAGTGATAATCAGGGTTTATTGTTTTAGAAGATCAATGCATACAACAAGATCCCCAACCTCACACTCTCGGAGAATTAAACGCATAGATAATGTTGAAGACACGGGTTCTACATCCTGTTCTTTGCCGTTGTCTCAGAATGTTGCCACATCATCATCTCAAAATGGTAAGGTTCCTCCCCCCTTTAATGGGCGTATTCATTGTCCTTTCAACAATTTTGATGGTTGTTCTAATATAGTTGGTGGTAATGGATACAACAAATCAGGTTTTATAGGCATTTACATGACAGACACTTACCAAATTCAGAATGTAAAGATGCTTGTAGGGAGAGAATTATTTCTAGCAGAATAGTTTATGAAGCTTTGGAACGAACCCTAAATCAGTTACAGATGTGGTTATGTGTGCCATGTATGCATTTACAAGCTTGGAAGAAATCTTGCACTTCTCATGTGGGTGGTGCCACTGCTGTACCGCTTGATGGTAACTCTGTGGAATTCCTCATTTTTGGAATTGTCAAACCTGTAGGTATCCCTGACTTAATCCCAGTAGTTGATCAGGAAGTTGATGTTGCACTCAACTTAGACATGTTGAATTTGATTTTTCAGAAGCGTTTTACTACCATTGCTAGTATTCCACCACCTTGTAGGCTTCATTTTTCGAGGACCTTAAAGTCTGCTTTAGATAAGGTACTGTCTAACCATATGCATTTATCATCACGGCTGCAGCTTTTATTACTGCCAATATGTACCTTAAACCTATACATGCCTATGTGGGAGGAGAGAGCTGGAACTAGAAAAAGGCTTCAGATAGGGAGTATTAATCAAGCCTTATTGCAATGGAAATAGAGTAATGGTTGTATCCATATTGTTGAACAGCTCTTAGCAGCATCTAAGAAGAGTCAGCAAACCAGGCAAGATGAGGAAGCATAATTCTAATGTGCAAGCCTGTAGGAAAAAATTGAGTCAGGGTCATTACACTGCGGCTATAAGGGTTTTATCCTCAGGTGGTGTAGCCCCTAACACTGCATAGACTTTGCAAGAGCTCCGTCAGAAGCATCCAAGTGCTCCACCACCCATTATTCCCGCTGAGCCTGTTGGTGTTGCTGCATTATCTGTGGATTCCAAAACTGTCCTTGATGCAATAAAAAGCTTCCCTAAAGGTACTTCGTGTGGCAGGGATGGGCTTAGAGCTCAGCATCTTTTGGATGCTTTGAGTATGCAATGCGATTGTGGGTGATGATCTTTTAGCTTCTATTAATGGGGTGGTTAACTTATGGTTGGCTGGGAAATGTCCATCAGTGTTAGGTGAGTACATTGCGAGTGCCCCCTTAACACCTCTCCTCAAACCTGGTGGTGGGTTACGGCCTATTGCGGTTGGTACGATATGGCGGAGGCTATGTTCGAAGATTGCTGCTAAATCAATTGGCAAAGATATTTCTTTGTATCTTGGAGATCATCAATTTGGTGTAGGCGTACCATGTGGGGCAGAGGGTATTTTTCATTCTGCCAATAGACTCTTGGAGATGAAAGGTACACATAACACGATGTCTATGCTTCTAATTGACTTTTTTAACGCCTTTAATATGGTTGATCGAACCACGTTAATCCATGAAGTTAGAATTAGGTGCCCTAGCATTTCCAGATGGGTGGAATTTTGCTATACTACACCAGCAAGGCTTTATTATCACGAGTTTGTTCTTTCATATGCTCTTGGTGTGCAAAAAAGGGACCCTTTAGGTCCCTTATTGTTTGCATTGGTTTTACATCCTCTAGTGAATATGATTTCAAGTCAGTGCAATCTTGATCTCCATGCATGGTACCTGGATGACGGTACTATTGCCGATGACACCATGGAAGTGGCCAAAGCTCTCTCGATAATCTAGGCTGATGGTAGTAGTCGAGGCTTACATCTTAATATTAATAAGACTGAATTGTTCTGGCCTTGCACAGATCCTAGAAGCCAAACAGATGGAGTTTTCCCATCCAACGTTAATAGACCTTCTCGTGGTGTTAAGTTGTTGGGAGGTACTGTGAGTCTCAATATGCAGTTCTGCAGTGATTTAGTGAAGAATAAGGTTGACAAGACAGTGCAACTCATGGAGTCCGTCAAGCAATTGCAGGATCCGCAAAGTGAGATGTTATTATTACGAAGTTGTGCAGGTGTTTCGAAGCTTTATTTTAACTTGATAACTACTAACCCTGAAGCTCTTCATCATATTATTCTTTCCTATGATCAACCCTTGTTACAGTTCTTGCGTCACATAGTTACAGGTGATGGTGCAGGTTTTGGATCTCTTCAGCAACGTATTGCTACGCTACCAATGAAAGATGGGGGTCTCGGTGTCCTTACGATGGCAGATACAAGCAATTTTTGTTATCTTGCTTCTTGTTTTCAAACAAGAAATCTGCAGGAGTTTATTCTTGGGCTTCCACCTGAGTCAGACCCGTGTCTTGGTTTTCAGCATGCTTTGTCTCAGTTCATGCAGGTTTGTGGACTGTCTTCTTTCAACATCAACTCTATTGCCACTCGTCCCATGAAATCCTTGGCAATGCAGTATTTTAAAGTCGTTAAGAATGACATTCCTTACAAGTTCTCTATGACAGACCGTAACACTATCCTATGGAAAATCAACAGGCTCGATCATGCTCAGGATTATCTCAAATCTATACCAATATGTGGGCTTAATCAAACTCTGGGGCCTCGGCAGTTCAGGGCAGTTCTCTGTTACATACTTGGTATACCTATTTTTGAAAATGTAGATGTTTGTGCTTGTTGCAAAAGGAACATGGATGTCTTTGGCGACATTCACTTCATTGTGCAAGTGAGGTTAGGATCAAGTTTAGGCATGACTTTATTAGGGATGTTGTTTCGGATATTTTGTACAAAGCCGGAGTTGCATCTACAAAGGAGGTCAATCTTGGAATCTTATCGGATGATGCCAAGGATTTAAAGCCTGCTAACATTCTTGTCTATAATCGGGTTAATGGGCAAGATTTTTGTTTTGATGTTACGAGTGTATCACCTTTTTTCCGGTATTAGTGGTCGGGCTTTCGTTCCGGGTGTCGCCATTTCTAATGCTATTTCACGCAAGCGGGCGAAATATTTGGATAAGGTGTTTGCTCATGGATATGGTTTTGGCGTCCTTGCTTTCTTCACTTTAGGCGAACTTAGTGAAGACATGGTGATTCTCTTGAAAAGGTTGAAAAATTGTATAGCTAATTACGATCTCAATTACAAAATAGGTAATTCTCTCTTTTATATAGTAGGTATTTCAATTCAAAAAGGTGTAGGGGCTCAACTTGTTGCTAGGTTGCCCTCTATCGACATTGTACCTTGTATTTGATTCTTTTGCTAATAAAAGCCTTTGCGGCGAAAAAATAAATAAATAAAAATAAAATAATAATAATAATAATAAGCCTTTATGGTTTGAAGGTCAGTGCCCACCTGAGTTAGGTGAATACATCGCCAGCGCGCCTTTAATACCTTTGAAAAAGCCTGGTGGAGGGATCAGGCCAATTGCAGTGGGGACAATTTGGAGGAGGCTGTGTTCAAAACTTGTCGCTTCTTCTATGATTAAGGACATGACATTATACTTATGCAATCACCAATTTGGTGTTGGAGTTCCATGTGGAGTAGAGGGTATCTTACATTACACCAACAGATTGTTGGAGCTTAAAGTTAAACAAGGTAATCTTTCTATGTTACTTATTGACTTCACCAATGCTTTCAATATTGTGGACAGAACTGCCATGATTAAGGAAGTAAGAGCAAAATGCCCAAGCATCTCAAAATGGGTGGAGTTTTGCTATGCTAAGCCGACCAAACTGTACTATAATGAATTCACCTTGTCATCTGCACAAGGAGTTCAGCAGGGAGACCCACTTGGCCCGTTACTTTTTTCTTTGGTATTACATCCACTTGTACTTAAAGTCGCTTCACAATGTACGCTTGACCTTCATGCTTGGAACTTAGACGATGGTACGATAATTTGAGACACCTTGGAAGTCTCAAAAGCCTTGAATATTATTCAAGTTGAAGGTGCAGAGAGAGGACTGTCTTTGAACCTTAAGAAAACTGAAGTTTTCTGGCCAACTTCAGATCCCATACACAATGATGTTGATGTTTTTCCGGTTGATATTAGCAAGCCAGATAAAGGTGTTAGAGTACTTGGTGGACCTGTAAGTTTAGATGCTCAATATTGCAGTGACATTGTCATGGCTAGGGTGGATAAAAACCATTCATCTTATGGAATGTATCAAAAAAAACTTCAAGATCCCCAAAGTGGACTCTTATTACTGCACAACTGTGTTGGCGTATCCAAGCTTTATTTCGCTATGCGCACCACCAAACCTCGGCCTACAGCTGCTCATGTACGTTTTGATCAATTCTTACTGCAATTTTTAAGGTACCTGGTTACAGGGGACAGACCTGGGTTTGGACCTATCAGCAGCGCATTGCTACTCTCCCTATCAGAGATGGTGGCCTCGGAGTTTATACCATGGCCGATCTTTATTTCCATATTGCTACTTAGCTTTGATTTTCAGACTAAGTATCTCCAGGATACCATCTTGCGAAGCACCTTCGACTTCGTCTACATTTCCACATTGCTTTGAAAACTACATGGAAGTGTGTGGTTTAAGTTCCTCTACTTTCAATATCAAGGACTCTACCCCACAACCGATGCATTTTACGGAAGTTCGCTTCTTTGATCTTCGTTAAGAGGACCATATCCAACACTTTCAACTTGTCGAACGTGACTCTATTCTATGGCGGTGCAACAGAAAGCGCATGCTCGGGACTATCTTAAAGCTATTCCCTATTCCTGGACTTAATGAAGTCATTTGGGCCCGTCAATTGGGATTACAATAACTGGACTAGGAATACCTATTTTTGAAGGAGTTAGTTCTTGTTCATGTTGTCATAGAATCATGGATTGGTTTGGAGATCATGTAATCCATCACAAGAAGTGAGGTTGGTCGAAATTTCGACACGATATGGTAAGAGTTTTATTTGTAGATTTATGCTACAAAGGTGTGTTGTTTAGAAATGAGGCAAACTTTGGGTTTTTCATATGATACAAACTCTTCTCTCAAACCAGCTGATATTCTTGTTTATAATTGGGAGAATGGAAAGGACATGTGTTTTGATGTCACCGGTGTTTCACCCTTTTCTAAGGGAGGAACTGCTAGTTTCACACCCGGCCACGCTATATCGGCGGTTATTACTCATAAGAGGAACAAATATGCTAATATATGCTCATCCAAAGGGGTATAGTTTTGGGGTTCTAGTTTTCTCAACATTAGGGAGTTGGGAGATGACGTAGTTGTTCTTTTGAAGAGATTGAAGAATTGTATGTCTAGTCACGATGTTAACTCTTCTTTAAGCAATTTTGTTTTTTCTAGGATAGGCATTATTATTCAAAAGGCGTGGGAGCACAAATTGTTGCTAGACTCCGGCCAGGATCTGTGTAAATTTTTTTTTAATTTTAATAAAATCCTACGGGGAATCTTTTATAATAATAATAACGGGAGGAGAAAGAGAGTCCGGGCGCCTCCCAGGCGATTGAAAGTCTGGGATTTTTGCCTCGGCAATTTTGCGATTTTCTTTCGTCAGAATTTCTTCAAACCTTCCTAAATTGATTCCCCTTGTTATTAGATTTACATCGATACCATTATTGACCATCCCGCCATCATTACCTAGTAATGCGGTTAGGGCAGTTATTTTTTACAGAAACTTCAATGCCCTGTACTCGTTCTAGATCTTCATCTTCATCATCAAAATATAGAGTATCACCGTCCAGGCCTTCAACTTCCAAGTCTCAATGCACTCCATCATCCCAACGTCTTTCTTCCCCAACACCTCCATCCCACATAACTTCACCACCTTCACCATCATCTCCAGGGTTAACACGCCCATTGTCTTCCCTTTCGCAGCCTGACAAAATCCCATGCCCCTTCAAGGGTTTTGATGGCTGCGGTGGTGGCACTAGGGGTGGAGGCTATGATAAGAGTGCAATATACAAACATCTCACTGATAGGCACTTCCCCACCATGGACGCTCAGAACATCTGAAGGCAGAGGATTCAAACAGATGCTTCCTATTTTGAAGCATGAGAATACTCATTGACCTGCATGCGGATGTGGCTATGCACCAAATTCTTTCAGGTCCATGCCTGGAAGAAACCTTGCATATCCAAGTCACATCCTGCAGACATCATTACAGGTCCTCTTAACAGTAACAACGAGGCTGATTTCCCAATCTATGGGGCAACGAAAACAATTACCTCCACAGATTATTCTGATGCTGGTAACAACAACGAAACTACTGCTACTCTTCATCTTACGATTGACATGCTTAATCTCGTGTTTCAGAAACGTGTTACCACTATTTCGAGTATTCCCAAAGAATATTGCATCGGCAGCTTTTCGTGCGTTGAAGACTGCCATAGACAACGTTCTTACACACCATTCTGATTTATAGGCTTGGCTGCAATTACTACTTCTCCCTATCTGCATCTTGCACTTGTATGTCCCAAAGTGCTCTAGTGAAGAGCGCTCAGTCAATAGGAAGAAGCCTCAAATATATGCTATCAACAAAGCCATTCAGACATGGAATGAACCTAACGGATGCTCACTTATGGTTCAAAAACTCTTGTCACAGCAAAAGCCTCCACCAAAGAAAGCCAGCAAGAAGGAGAAGAAAAAGAAGAACCCAAACATTGAGGCTTGCAAGAAGAAACTTAGCCACGGTCAGTACTCGACAGCTATACGTATCCTAACATCCAATAGGATTGCACCATCTTCTCCAGATACTTTGCTCGATCTTCAACTGAAGCACCCATATGCACCACCTCCATCTATCCCTGCTGAACCAATCACGGCTCCTGCATTATCTATGGACTCCAATGCCGTACTATCTGCCTTGAAATCATTCCCCAAAGGAACAGCATGCAGAAGAGATTGACTCAGATCCCAACATCTTCTGGACTCCCTTAGTGGTGCTGCAGCTGCAGTTGCTGACGACCTTCTGAAATCAATCACAGGTGTGGTGAATTTATGGCTCGCTGGTACGTGTCCATTTTCCCTGGGCGAATTCGTCGCTAGCGCACCGTTAACTCCTCTCCTCAAACCAGGAGGTGGAATTCGACCCATTTCCGTGGGTACTATCTGGAGGAGATTATGCTCCAAACTGGCGGCTTCGCAGTGACTAAAGATATGTCAAAGATATTTGGGTACGTATTAGTTTGACGTGGGAATACCATGGGGGAAGCCATTATGCACGTATCCAATGGACTATTGAGATGAAAGGTGATGACCCTACGACGACAATGTTACTTATCGATTTCTCAAATGCGTTTAATTTGGTAGACAGGTCAACTCTTATCAAAGAAGCTAGAACACACTGTCCAACTATTTCACGCTGGATCGAGTTCTGCTATTTGAATCCTGCACGACTCTAATATAACGAAACAACCTTGTCATCTACTCAAGGCATACAGCAGGGAGACCCACTTGGTCTCTTCTTTTCGCTCTTGCACCACACCCAATTGCGGAGAAAATCACAGCTGCGTTCTCACTAGACCTACATGCCTGGTATTTGGATGACGGAACTATCATAGGCGACACGCAGGAAGTCTCTAAATCTCTAAAGATCATACAGGCAGATGGTCCACAACGAGGTCTCCACTTGAATATCACCAAAACGGAGATTTACTGGCCTTCCATAGACCCAAGAAGAGACATCGCATGAACCTTTCCACCAGATATAGGTAAGGCAGTAGAAGGTGTAAAACTCTTAGGGGGACCAGTCATCTCAGACTTGCGGTACTGCAAAGACATGGTACAAGGAAAGGTCGAAAAAACTATTCAACTTATAGATAGAGTTAAGCAATTACACGATCCTCAAAGCGAGTTACTACTTTAAGAATCTGCAGCGGGGTCTCAAGGTTGTACTTTACCTTTCGGACTACTAATCCCCTCGCAATTCATAATCTTTTGCTACATATTATGATCGACATCTTATGGAGTATCTTCGTAATATCGTCGTGGGAGATGGTGCTGGCTTTGGGTTACTTCAACAACTCCTTGTCACACTACCTATCAAGGAAGGGGGATTAGGCGTGTACACCATGTATGATACATGACAATACTGCTTTCTTGCTTCTCGAGCGCTTGATACGACACCCATGTGATAATATACTCCAAACAGCATACTACGTAGATTCAAGCCCTGACTTTCGAAGCGCCCTGTAGTCATTTACACAAACTTGTGGGTTCTCTAACTTAATATTCGACATTGATGCCGCTGCCCTCCAATTTATAAAGAAATTGGCAGCCATTTACTTCAACGTCATTAAGGAGGAGATACCTAACAAATTTCCTATGACGCAGCGTGACATGACCCTTTGGCTAAGCAATATAACAGAACATGCCATGGACTTCCTCAAAGAGATTCCCATACCCGTCCTCAATCATGCCATTGGTCCAAGGCAGCTACGATCTGTGCTCATGTATGGATTATCGTTTTTCAGGGAAGAGAGCATGTGCCTGTGTTGTAAAAGACGCATGGATATATTTGGGGACCATGCAATACACTACGCAGGCGAGGTAGGGCAGAAATTCAGGCACGACATGGTCAAGAATCTCTTCGTGGATATATGCTATAAAGCAGGGGTTGCCGCAAGGAAGGAGGTATCTCTAGCCCTTGTATCAAACACGGATGCTTCCCGTCGCCCTGCGGATCTTCTCGTTTACAACTGGATGGATGGAAAGGATGTGTGCATGGACGTCACAGGTGTTTCACCCTTCACAACTTCTTGCACTCACAACTATACACCCGGACGAACTATTTCTGCAGCAGCTTGCTCGTAAACGTCATAAATACTTGGATATTTGTACGGCGCATGGATATGGGTTTACTGTCTTGGCACTCTATACATTGGGTGAACTTGGTGAAGAAATTATCACTTTCTTGAAGAGATTACGTAATTGCCTTCTTGGCCATGATGCAAACTATAAATTCCAGAATTCTCTTTTCCATAGACTTGGTATCGTTATTCGTAAAGGTGTAAGAGCCCAATTAGTATCTCGGTTCCTAGCACCGAAACATATGATGATGTGTAATGACTCCTTTTTAAGTTTGTTATTAATAATGAAATTGAATAATAATAATAATAATAATAATAATCAAAGCAAGCTTAGCAGACGTACACTCGGGTTTGTGGTAATCTGCCTTCTTCGCTCAGCCTTTGATAGTACAAAACCCCCAACCCATGCACTCGATGCATTCCCCGGTCAGAATCTTACTTTGAAGTCACAAGAAACGAATACCAGACTTTCTCGTTGTCGCCAAGAGATGCAAAGTACTTTGCGCGCAACAAGTCAAACATGCAATGGACTACTTGCTAGCTGTCCCCGTACATGGCTTACACCAAACACTAGGTCCTCGCCGGCCCGATGCGTCCTCAGTTATCGTCTAGGTATTCCGTTGTTCCCTGAGGGAAGTCACTGCACCAGTTGCAATAGGGAGATGGACATATATGGTGACCATGCTCTCCATTGTGCTAGCGAAGTTGGGAATAAGTTCCGCCACGACCTCGTTCGCGATGTTTATGTTGACATCTGCTATAGGGCTATTGTTGCGGCAAGGAAGGAAGCATCACTTGGCCTCATCTCCACAGATAACACCAAGTTGTTACCTGCTGACATACTTGTTTATAACTGGCAGAATGGAAAAGACGCGTGCTTTGACATCACAGGGGTTTCACCCTTCACGAATGATATTCGTTACTTTACACCAGGCCAGGCCATTGTTAGAGCGGTTCTTCGAAAACGTAACAAATACCTTGCTGCTTGCGAAGCTAATGGGTATGAGTTGGGGATTCTGGCCTTCACTACTCTGGGCGAATTAAGCGAGGACACTATCACTTTCTTGAAGAGATTGAAGAACTGTCTTGCGAACAACAATGCAAACGGTGACTCTGGAAACTTTATATTTCATAGAATAGGCATTACAATTCAAAAGGGCGTTGGTGCCCAGTTGGTGGCTAGACTGCCAACAAACCCTGTATAACTTTTTCGTTATTTCTCAATAAAGGCCCTCGGAGGTATTTCTCATAAAAAAATAATAATAATAATAATAATAATAATAAATAATAATAAACTGCCTATCCAACAATGATGCAAATTTTAAATAATTTTGTACCTTGTATTTGATTTCTACCCTAGATAAGTTGGGAGAAGACTTAGTTTTGCTTCTCAAGAGATTAAGAAACTTCCTAGCCAACAATGATGCAAATTTTAAATTTGGTAATTCTTTATTTCATAGACTAGGTATTATTATTCAAAAAGGTGTAGGCGCCCAGATCGTAGCCCGGCTGCCTACTACCGCCGTGTAATGAATCTTCTGTGTTTTCCTTTAATATAATAATAATAATATAGGCTAGAAAGAAAAAAAATTTAATATTGTAGATAATAAGTCTAAAATTGTTATACAAAGCTTTTGGTTGGTAACCTAGCAACAAGTTGGGTTCCAACACCTTTTTGGATAGCAATGCCTAATCTATGAAAAATAAAACTACCAATAACACTACTAGCGTCATTACTAACTAAACAATTTTTCAAACGCTTAAAAAAACATAAAGTATCCTCACCCAATTCTCCTAAAGTAGTGAAAGCAAAGACATCCAAACCATGGCCATGTCAAACACACTTGTCCAAGTACTTAGCGTGTTTCCGAGAGACCGCATTAGCTAAGGCTTTTCCAGGGACAAAAGAGTGAATTCCTTCACCTGTGAAGGGTGAGACACCTGTGACATCCATACAAACATCCTTTCCATTTTCCCAGTTGAGCACAAGAATATCAGCAGGTTTCAACTCCTTATCATCATCTGTCAGAAAGCCCAAAGAAACTTCCTTACGCGCATGCACACCAGCTTTGTAACAAATATCAGTGATTATATCATGAACAAAATCATGTCGAAACTTGGGGCCTATGTCCTTAGCACAATGAAGCGCAAGATCCCCAAGATGTCCATGGATTTGCTACAACTTGGGCATAAACCATTCTCAACAAACAACGGAATACCAAGACGATAGCAAAGCACAACTCTAAAATATCTGGGTCCAAGGCACTGATTAAGTCCACTGATAGGTACAGCCAACAAATAATCTTGTGCATGCTTGACCCGGTTGCACTGCCACAGGATGGAATCTCTTGTAGTCATAGAAAATTGGTCTGGGATTTGCTTCTTAACTGCATCAAAATTAAAAATTAAAAAAAAAATAATAATAATAGCCTCAGTGGCATCCTTTTTTGTATATAATAATAATAATAATAATAATAATAATAAAGGCGACTGAAAGCCTAGAATTTCTTTCCTTCCTCCTTCCAACCTAGCACCATCAAACCTCTTCAATCTGTATTTCATTCGATTCACCATCTTTTTCTACATTGATTGATATCTTTTATAACGCTGAATCACCGATCACACCCAACTTCATCAGACGGTTATTGCAGTTACTTTGGTTTCTGCAATGCCAAGAACAAGACGCTCCTCCCAGGAACATTCAATCTCTGATACAGAGGAGACTGTTTCCTTATCTGACTATCATGACTCACTTACGGAACCTTCGTGAGGGTGGATCGGTGCATTGTCCTTTCAAAAATTTTGAAGATTGCCGGATGGTGTCAATGGCGAGGATATGCCAAGACGCCAATTCTTAGACACATACGTGATCAACATTGGCCTTCCAGAGATAACATTCTCATATGTAAGGAGAGGATATGCACCAATGCTATTGTTTATGGGGCTTGGGAACGACTTCTAAATCAATTACAAATGTGGCTCTGTGGTGTTTGTATGAAAGTGCAGTCATGGAAGAGGCCTTGTCGTCCACATGATGGCAATATCGTATCAGGTCCCTACAATGTCAGGTATGCAGACTTTTTGATATATGGTATTGATACACCTTTGGATGCACTTCTTCCATCAACAGCCGAGGTTACTGCAATTTCCGATGAATCAATTGGGCTCTCACTGGATTTTCTAGTCACAGTTTATCAAAAGCAAATAACTACCACAGCCAGCATTCCACCACCATGTAGATTGAACTTCTCAAGGGCATTAAAAACTGCCCTCGACAAGGTTCTTGCCAAACCTGGTGATTTTTCAGCCTGGCTACAACTTCTGTTGCTACCCATTTGTACCCTAAATATTTATATGCCCAACAATGCATCTGAGGGAAGATCAGGCACACGTAAGAAGCTCCAAATTGCAAAAACCATCAATCAATCTCTCGATTCGGTGCTGGGACGGCCAGTGGTTGTGTAACTATTGTGCAGCGATACTTGAGTTGGTTCGACAAAATCAACAAAGGCAAAGAACAAATAAAAACAACCTCTTAAGAAGAAACAACATAAGACCAATATTGAAGCATGCAGAAAGAAATTGAGTTATGGTCACTATACCGCGGCTATACGTATATTGTCTTCTAATGGGGTCGCTCCTTCCAATGCTGATACACTGCATGAACTACACCAAAAACATCCTAATGCAGGCCTCCCCATTATACCGTCTGATAATCCTTCGTCAGCAGCTGTTGTTGTAGATGTCCAGGCTGTCGTTAAAGCTTTGAGGAGTTTTCCGAAAGGCACATCGTGTGGTCGTGATGGCCTTAGAGCACAACATTTACTCGACGCAACTAGTGGGTGCTGCGGGCCGCAGCTTGCCGACGAACTCATGTTATCCATCACAAAGCGTGATGAACCTTTTTACTTGCCGGGTAACCGCCACCCGCACTAGGGACAATACATCGCAAGTGCGCTTGACTCCACTACTCAAACCTCGATGGGGTCTGCGGCCAATTGCGGTAGGTACCGTCTGGCGACGTCTATGTTCCAAATTGGCAGCATCAGCAGTACTTAAAGATATGACAGCTTATCTGGGCAAGCATCAGTTCGGTGTCGGTATTCCATGTGGTGGCGAAGGCATCTTGCATTCGGCCAATAAATTGTTAGAGTTGAAAGGTGATCATGACGACAAGACTATGCTCCTTATCGATTTCACTAATGCTTTTAATGTAGTCAACAGAACTGTATTGATCAACGAAGTAAGAGATAAGTGTCCAAGTATTTCGAAATGGGTGGAATTTTGCTATGCAAGACCTGCCAAGTTGTACTACAACGAATTCACCTTGTCTTCGGCGCAAGAAGTTCAACAAGGAGACCCCCTTGGGCCCTTACTTTTCTCATTGGCTCTACACCCCTCGTATGTAAAATAGCCGCAATGCATATTGATCTTAATGCATGGTATTCAGGACGACGACACTTTAATCGGAGACACCATGGAGGTATCCAAAGCTTTAAAAGATTCTACAAAATGAAGGTCCAGCTAGGGGTTTATGCTTGAATCTCCAGAAAACGGAAGTTTTCTGGCCTTGTGCAGATACAAGAAGTACTATCGCTGGTGTCTTCCCACCTGAAGTTGGCAGACCAAGCAATGGCGTCAGTTGCTAGGAGGACTCGTAAGTTTGGAGGATGGAGTTCTGTAGTGACACCATCATGTCTAGGGTTAACAAAACAATCAAACTTATGGATTGCATTAAAAAGCTTC
The DNA here is from genome assembly GCA_023531295.1 of Papaver armeniacum. NCBI lineage: Eukaryota > Viridiplantae > Streptophyta > Magnoliopsida > Ranunculales > Papaveraceae > Papaver > Papaver armeniacum. The sequence continues at coordinate 19,467 of JAJJWW010016583.1, forward strand.
GAGACCCTCAAAGTGAGCTTTACTCCTCCTAATCGTGGCCGGAGTTTCCAAGTTATATTTTTCCATGCGTACCACAAGACCACAAGTAATGCAACAGCTCAAACGCTGTTTGATAAACACCTCTTGAAGTACCTACGGTGATTTTGATTACTGGTGACGGCCCAGGTTTTGGACCACTTCATCAACGTCTTGCCACTCTCCCCATTAAAGATGGTGGCCTGGGAGTTTATACGATGGCTGATACCACTCGTTATTGTTACATAGCATCTTGTTTCCAGGCCAGCCATCTTCAGAACACTATTCTGCAATTCACATCACACCCAGGCCCCAACTTTCAGAATGCGCTGGATATCTACATGCAGGAATGTAGCTTATCTTCTTCTTCGTTCAACATTATTGACATCGCCCCCCAGCCCATGCACCTTTTGGCAATTCGTTACTTTGATGCTGTCAAGAAGAATTTAGGTACCACCTTCACCTTATCGTAACGCGATTCCATCCTTTGGCAAACAGTAACAAGAGCCCTCACGCTCGTGATTATCTCAAAGCCATACCGATTCCGTGCCTTAATCAATCCATTGGTCCACGCCAATTCAAATGTATACTCGCAATACCGCCTTGGCATCCTCTTTTGATGATGATAGTTCTTGTTCTTGTCAGTAAAAGAGCTATGGATCGCTTTGGAGACCATGCAATCCATTGCGCAAGTGAAGTCGGATGTAAATATCGTCATGATATGGCAAGAGACCTCTTGGACGAATTATGTTATAAAGCAGGAGTCGCCGCAAGGAAAGAAGTTTCGATTGGCATTATGTCGAATATCAACACCCTCTTAAACCGGCGGACATTATGGTATATAATCTGGGAGAACGGCAAGGACACATGCTATGATGTAACCGGTGTTTCGCCATTCTCTAAAGGTGGAAATCGTACTTTCACACCGGCTGCCATTTCCGCAGCCTATCACTCGTAAGTGCAACAAATACGCATTTGCGTTATGTTCGTCTCATGGATATGGTTTTGGTGTTTTGGCCTTTTCAACTCTAGGCGAGTTTGGGAGATAATACTATTCACTTTTTGAAGAGATCAAGAACCGTATGGCGAGTCATGATGTTAACAATAACTTAGGCAATTCTTTTTTCATAGGCTAGGTATTATTATTCAAAAAGGTGTTGGTGCGCAACTTGTTGCGCGGCTACACAGCCAATTCTTTTGTAATCTTGACTCGTGTTTGTTTTAATAAAGCCCGTGTGGCATCTCTTCATAATAATAATAATAATAATAATTGCCAGAAAAGAAGTTTCACTAGGCTTCCTTTCGAACGAAAGTAATGACTTGAAAACCCGCTGACATTTAGTGTATAATTGGGATGGAGGTAAAGATGTTTGTTTTGATATTACGGGTGTCTCGCCTTTCACGAGTGCTAGAACTCGCACTTTTACTCCCTGGGCAAGCTATTAAAGATGTTGTCACGCCGCAAGAATAACAAATATTTGGAAACTTGCTCACCTAATGGACACGGGTTTGGCGTCTTGGCATTCACTACTTTAGGAGAGTTGAGTGAGGATTTTATTGTTTTTTTGAAGAGGTTAAGCAATTGCATGTATAGTCACAATGCTAACCATAGAATTGGAAGTTCATTATTCCATAGGTTAGGTATTATTATTCAAAAGGGTGTTGGCGCCCAGCTTGTAGCTAGGATGCACACCATTTCTTGTAACCTTGATTTTTCTTCTCAATAATAATAATATTTTTAAATAATAATAATAATAATAATAAAAAAAAAAAAAAATACTCGTTGATTCTTGTTTGTGGGGCAATACTCGTTGGAGAGTCTCTCTCTCGCGAAAATTCAAGCGATTGAAAGCCTCGAATTGATTCTTGTTGCTCGCCTTCCAACCCCTCAATCTGATTCTATGTAAAAAAATAATAATAATAATAATAATAATAATAATAATAACAAGAAACGGGCCCTAGCTCACCCTGGTCATCCCCGTTCCCCAAAGTTTAATGCGCTCCAGGAGGTCCTAGATTCGAGTCCCCAATGGCGAATATTGCAGGGAATTAACATGGAAGGTAGTGTTAGTTTGCCCCCTTGTGACACACCCGCCCCGTCCGCTCGCTTCGGCTCCCCTTGCAAGGTTCCCCATGATGCCCGCTGGTAGGCTAGCACATCAACTTTGTTCAATTAATGTAGTAGTATGTCGTTGGAGCTTACCTTGTTAGGCTTCCAACTAGTTAATGTAATAATCGTTATCTATTAAATAATAAGATTTTATAATAATAATAATAATAATAATAATAAATGCCCAAGTGGCTCCTTTTCATAATAATAATAATAATAAGTGTGCTATTTGTCCCTGGTAAGGCTATTTTCGGTCTTTGTTTCCACGTAAACATACCAAATATTCGGACAAGTGTCCGCACATGGGTATGGGTTGGGTGTTGGCTTTTTCTACCTTGGGAGAACTTGGTGAGGATACTTTAGCTTTTTCAAGCGTCTGAAGCATTGTTTATTTAGGAATGACGCTAGTAGTGGCGCAGTAGATTCATTTTTTCTAGATTAGGCATTGCTATTCAAAGAGGAGTTGGAGCTTGACTTGTCGCTAGGTTACCAACCAAGAGCTTTGTTTGATTACTTTTAAATTGATTTCTCCTAAATTAATTTAATTTAAATAATAATAATAATAATAATTCTCTTTTTCCTTTCGATTTTTCTTCGATTTTTTCTTCCCCTTCCCCTCTCGTTCATCACGAAATTCTCTGTGGTGATTGTAACAACAGATTCTCAACGGTGTTTTTCTTAGATATTTGAATTTAGGGTTCTGTTCTTTTGGTTCTTTGTTGGTCTTTGTGGGGGATTTTGACGATTGATGTTACTGGTATTGCAGCGGGGTTTTGAGGAGTTTCATCACCAATTTTGTAAGTGATTTTCCTTTATTTGTATTTAGGGTTGGTGGTATTCGATTTCTGGGTTTTGTTCTCTCGTCCGGCTAATCAAGATTAACGGTGCTGGGAATTGATTTTGTGATTTTGGTTTTGCTGTTCTCCTTGTCAATCCAATTTCTCACATTCGTTCTTTGAGTACGCAATTGTTTCACATTGATTTCTTTTTGCAATTGGAGTTTTGGGTTTCTTTTAGGTTTTTGAGTTTTGGGTGGTAGCAGTTCTTTTGGTGATTGAAGTAACAGCTTCACGAAATAGAATTGGGGGTTTTATGTGAGCTGCAGAAGTGGAGTTGTGAGAAGGGTAGGGATTTACGATTGTGGATTTCCCTCCTCCGGGTTCTTTGATTGGATGTGGTGGCTTTTCTGGTTTGGCTTTTCTGGGCTTTGTCAAAGTTTGAGGTTTTTCACTACATATCAGAGATAGAGGTTGATCACTTAGCTATCAGTCCTCAGTGGTAAAAGGAATTATAAAATTAGGATGACTGTGTGTAGTTGAAGTGGAAAGGTTGGTTCTAGTGGTTTAGTTGCAAGTGTGTAGATTGATCAACTAATATTAGTGTTGTAAGGTGCTTTGTGGTTGTCTATTATCCTCTGTGAAGGTTTAATTAGTGTGTTGTTGTATGGTAATTTGAGTTTTCATTGGTGTTGAATCCTTAAATTCCCATATACCAAACTCTAATTTTTATTCTTGAGTTGCGGAAGCTGCTGTAAACTCCATACTGGGATAATGCCGTGTACGAGATCAAAATCACAATCAACTTCATTGTTGTACATACAACTGTGGTCTCATCCGCAACACAAAGTTGAATCTTCTTTCGAGTCATCATTAACCAATAGGCCTTGACAATGACACCGATTATGATACATATTGTCACTGTCCATTTAAGAATTATGAGGATTGTCATGATGGTGTTGGTGGAAGGGGATATGTCAAGACATCTATTCTCAAGCATATACATGATCGACATTACCCTACTCCTAAAAACGTTTCTATCTGCCAAGAAAGAATATGCTCAGAACTTAGTGTATACACGGCCTGGGAAAGGGTTTTACGACAATTACAGATGTGGCTGTGTGTTACATGTATGCAGTGTTACTCTTGGAAGCGTCCTTGTCGTGACCATGCTGGTGGTGCTTCTGTAGTTAATGGTCCATTTAATGGCAGGGGGGCTGATTTTCTCATATATGGTGTTGACAAACCTACATTACCTACTTCTGTACCTCTGGCACCACATACTTCAATGTTATTTGGTGAATGTTCTGGCGTTTCAGGGAAGGAAGATGATTCATTGGGGTTGTCAGTGGAGTTGCTCAATCTGGTTTTCCAGAAACAAATCACTACAATATCAAGCATCCCTCCACAATGTAGGCTTAATTTCTCTAGAACTTTAAAATTTACTCTAGATGGAGTGTTAAATCATCCCAATGATATAAGTGCATGGCTGCAGTTGCTCTTACTTCCTGTATGCTCTCTTAGTCTATACTTTCCCAAAAGATCTTCAGAGGAGAGATCTGGCACTAGGAAGAGACTTCAGACTGCTTCAATAAATAGTGCTCTTGCTAGGTGGAGAGAACCACAGGGGTGTGTAGAGCTGGTGCAACAGAGTCTGCTGATGCATAAGGAGGTTCAAACAGGGCGGAAACAAGGCAAAAAGAAGCGAAAAACTAATGTAGAAGCCTGCAAGAAGAAGATAAGTTACGGCCACTATAACGCAGCTATTAGGATTTTATCTTCTAATGGTGTTGCACCTGACAACCCAGACACCTTGCATGCATTGCAACTAAAACATCCAAGTGTGCCTCCTCCCATTATTCCTTCAGGTGATGTTACAGGTGCTCCGATTTCAGTAGATAGTAAAATGGTGTTAGAGGCAATTAGGAGCTTCCCTAAAGGTACATCTTGTGGCAGAGACGGACTTCGTGCTCAACACCTGTTGGATGCTTTAAGTGGTCCCTATGACTGCGATTTCGAGGAATTACTAACCTCAATAGCTGGGGTAGTAAATTTATGGTTGGCTGGTGATTGTCCGGCTGTTTTAGGGCAATATATTGCTAGTGCCCCTTTAACTCCACTACTCAAGCCAGATGGAGGCCTTAGACCCATAGCAGTTGGGACAATTTGGAGGCGTCTTTGCTCAAAAGTCGCATCAACCACAGTGGGTAGAGAAATGGCTAGATACTTGGGTGATCACCAATTTGGTGTCGGAATCCCTTGTGGTGGTGAAGGTATTCTCCATGCAGCAAACAGGCTAATGGAACTAAAAGGTACGCATGGCAATATTACTATGATGCTTGTGGATTTCTCGAATGCATTTAATCTGGTGGACAGAACAACCATGATTAGTGAGGTAAGAACTAAATGTCCTAGTATCTCTCGTTGGGTCGAGTTTTGCTATGCTCGGCCGGCTAGATTATACTATAATGATAAAATTTTATCATCCGCACAGGGTGTTCAACAGGGTGATCCTCTTGGACCGCTTCTTTTTGCATTAGTTCTTCATCCTCTAGTCCGTAAGATTGCTGCGGAATGTTCTCTTGATATGCATGCTTGGTATCTCGATGATGGGACCATCATTGGAGATACGCTGGAGGTGTCAAAAGCTCTCAAAATCATCCAGCAGGGAGGTATGGAAAGAGGTTTGCACTTAAACATCAACAAAACCGAACTTTTCTTCGCCAACTTCAGATCCGAGGAGTTTTCTCGGTGGGTGTTTTCCCCAACGACTATCTAAGCAGGGCTTCAAAGGGTGTCAAGTTGCTTGGAGGGTCCACGGCCTTGACAACCAATTTTGCAAAGTGATTTAGTTATGGTTCGAGCGGAGAAAACAATCCACTTAATGAATTCTGTGAAGCGATTAAAAGACCCACAGAGTGAGCTCTTACTTCTACGGAACTGCACCGGTGTTTCGAGATTGTATTTCACTTTGCGGACAACAAACCCCGAAGCCTTGCAGGCTGTCACAACCTATTATGATCAATACTTGATGCAACATCTCCAACATTTGATCACAGGCGACGGGTCTGGATTTGGTCCCCTACAACAAAGACTTGTCACATTGCCTCTTAAAGACGGAGGGTTTGGCATATATACAATGGCAGACACAGGTCAGTTTTGTTATTTGGCATCGTTTATTCAAACTCAACGCTTGCAGAATACTATTTTGAGCTCCATTGACGTGTCAGCACCGAGCTCTGCTTATCAATATGCTCTCGACAAGTTCTTACAGGTCTGTGATCTTTCTTCTTTCATCGTCAATTCCACTGCCCCACATCCTATGAAAGTTTTGGCAGCACAGTTTTTCGATGTTGTTAAGAGAGACATTCCAGCTAAGTACAACTTGTCAGCGCGAGATGCAGCTTTGTGGCAGTGTAATAAACTTGACCATGCTATGGATTATTTGAAAGCTATCCCCATTCCTGGCCTTAACCAATCACTTGGGCCGCGGCGATTTAAATGCGCTTGCTCAAGATCGTTTAGGCATACCATTATTTCCTGTAGATAGCACCTGTTCATGTTGTGGCCGTGTTATGGACGTCTTCGGTGACCACGCACTCCATTGTGCAAGTGAAGTTGGTATTAAATTCAGGCACAATGTGGTACGGGATGTCCTTATGGATATTTGTTATAGAAGTGGTGTTGTAGCTGGGAAAGAAGTCCCTTTGGGATTTTTATCTGACAATGATAATGCACTCAGGCCTGCCGACATCCTCATATATAATTGGATCAACGGGCAAGACACTTGCTTTGATGTTACCGGAGTTTCACCATTTGCAGGCGGAGGGATTCATAACTTTACTCCTGGCCATGCTATTTCTGAGGCGGTTGTTCGTAAGCGCAACAAGTATTTAAACAAGTGCACGTCGCAGGGATATCAGTTTTGCGCCTTGGCTTTTTCAACGTTGGGTGAGCTTGGAGATGACCTCGTTATTTTGTTAAGAAGATTGAAGAATTGTCTAACCAACTATGATGTTAACAGCAAAGTAGGGAGTTTTCTTTTTCATAGGGTAGGTTTGGCTATCCAAAAGGGCGTTGGTGCGCAAATTGTTGCCCGTCTCCCGCCCATTCATGTACAAAATGATTTTGTTTAATAAATGCCCCTGGTGGCAATCTTTTATAATAATAATAATAATAATAATAAATAATAATAATAATAATAATAATAATAATAATAATAAGAACGGGCACCTAGCTCAGCTGGTCATCCCAGTTCCCCAAAGTTTCATGCCTTCCAGGAGGTCCCAGGTTCGAGCCCCCAATGACGTAATATTGCAGAAATTAACATGGAAGGTAGAGTTAGTTTGCCCCCCTTGTGACACAATCTCAGCCACCCCATCCGCTTCGGCTCCTTTGGCTAGGTTACCCATGAGGCTCGCTGGTAGGCTAGACAAAGAACTTTGTTCAATTAATGTACTAGTATGTCGTTGGAGCTTAGCTTGTTAGGCTTCCAACTAGTTTCACGTAATAATAGTTATCCAATAATATAATGATAATAATAAAAGCCTTCGTGGCCCCCTTTCATAATAATAATAATAATGATGTATTGAGTTGTGGCCGGTGACGGTTAAAGGATTTGTGTTCTCTATTTCATGATTTATTAGATAATGATTTTGCAAAATAATAATAATTGGTGATGATAATAATAATCTTGGCTTGATTGATATTTTGGTCCTCGGTTCCGTCTCAATAATATTCTTGCAATAATAATAAATAATAATTTTGTGATAATAATATTTCAATAATAATAATAATGATGTTTTGGGATACTGAGTGAAGTTTGTTTTCTTTGACAGGACTGAGTAAGATAATTAGAGAATATTTTCTTTATTTTATGCTCATTTTTGTTATATACTTTTGTGAATAAAAATCCTAATATCCCAAATATAAAGTAGAGGCCGTTCTTCGGATTGGACAGGCTAGGTGCCTCACGCCTTCCTAGTTTGTACTTTGATTCCCGGACTCATCTCTGTAATTGGACCAGTGTTTGTTTTGGGTCCCAACTCCCTAAGTTGGGTGGAGACTTCCCATAATAATAATTTCCACGTGATTTCCATTTTAGATATTTTAGAGATCCTAATGTGATTTCGACGGTATCTACACCATCTCTTCCTTTTCACCATCTTGATGAGTATATGCATAATAGCATGATACATTGGAATAAAGAAAGATATCAAACCAGTTTTTCTTAACCGGAAACAATTGAATCACACACACACATACATAATGGAATAAACATCAATTGTACCGAATTTTGTTAAGCAAAAGCAAAATATATGCAATAAACTCAAGCTTTTCTTAAACAGGAAAACGATTAACTAACAAATTCGTTACCTCAGATTCCGCATCCTCTTCTCCCCATAAAGATATATCATTAAGCGCAAGTTCAAATTATAACTCTCCCCCATTATGTTGTCATCCTCTCGCAAGAACAAAAGAACAACAACAACATTACTAGATAAAGGTTGAATCGGTTTTAACTAATGCAAATAGCAAAAGTTTAAAACCCGAAACACATATGCTTTTATGTTAAACACAAATCGATTCAACATATTGTGACTTTTTCACATATGAGTTTCGATCGGAACACCTTATGATCCTTTGATAAAGCCTACCAACTTGGGATAAAGCTTAATTCCGCCAAAACAAAAAGCCACACAAACCATAAGGGTTCACACATCATATGAGATCGAATATTAAGGTTATGAAAACTGAAATCAGACATCCCATAAACTCAAATGAAATACACCATAAATATTCAACAAAGAATAAAGTATTGCAATTAACTCAATCTTGTATCAAATTGAATTATAAAAACAACGCAAAAAGAATGAGGTTATTCCGAGTTCGGACGAAAAGTTATAGGCAAAAACGTTTTACACTCCTTCGTATGGACCAATCACACCAATCACCAGGACCAGTTACGATGATTGATTGTGATGGGTCACACCAATCACCAGAACCGGTTAAAAAACTTGTGATGGGTCATACCAATCACCAGGACCGGTTACGGTGATTACTTGTGATGGATCACAACACTAAACTGTTTTAGACATAACTTTTGCATACAATGTCCGAATTCAGTGATTTTTGGCTCGTTTTAACCGTAAAAAAAAGAGCTACACATATATGATCAGTATATATCAACATCATAAACTCAAAATTACTGTTTCTATAAAAAGCTCAAATATAGATAGAGAAGGTATGAGTATAGAAGAAAATAAATCTCCATAAAGATGTTAATTAGTCATATAATAACCGAGAGATCATGTGCTCAGTTTTCATGTGCTTCCTCACCTTTCAAAAGATTGAGCACCAAGGTGAGCATGCACATTCTAACACAACTAGAATGTGTTGAGTTGAGCCTTGTCTTGTTGGTCATGATTGACTAAGACGAGAATCATCATTCTTGACCTCTTGTTTGGTTTGTTTTCTCTTGTTCCATCTCTTGTTTTTTTTTCTTTGACTTGTGATGAAGAGTCTCATTATCAAAACATTCACTAGTACAAGAGATTTCAGACATGATATCTTTCTTTAGTCTTTCAAGAAAACTCTTGTAATTATTGTCACCAATAATTAACAGCTGAGAGTCATTCTTGTGACTAACTTTTGGTCCCTTCTTGGCTATGGAGGACTTTGGGACCCATTTAGAGTTGGGTTTCGCAGGAGAAGCTTTATCCTTCGTACCATTAGGACGATTGTCCTTTTGAATACTTTGCGAAACATCTTTTCTCCAATTTGGAACATCAGATCTTGTCTTAGCATTTACAAAGTCATCTCTCTTTCTATATTCAGGTCTTTTATGAGATGGCCTTGTCGAGCGATAGGCAAAATTTGAACTATCATTATAATAATTATTTTGCCTAAACTTAGGACAATAATAATCTGAGTTCTTTCGGGGAGCAAACTTAGCCAATTCGTTTGATACAACAGAAAGTACATCTTGCATCTTACGAACTTTGCATCCCCTTTATTACCACAATAATAACAATTCTTAGTAACATAAGGAGTATAAGTTTTAATATTACCTTTTTGTGGATACGCTTGCATTGGAGCTCGACGAGTTTTCTTCTTCATCTTATCTTTGTTCAATGTTGTTGCTTTCTTGACATTAGCAGAAATGCTCTCTTTGATTGCTGCTGGTTGAACACAATTCTTAGGCTTGACTGGCTTTCCTTCTTTACAAGAAATAGTATCATTTTTTACATCAGTGGAAGCCTCTGATTGAGAAGAATTTGTAGATTTAACAAATTTTATCTCATTGTTATTGTTGGAAGCACTTGATTCCTTATATCCCAATCCATGTGTATCACCATGATATCTTCCTGCTTCTAACAATGAGGATAAATTGTTTGTGCTATCATTGGACTTTTTCAAGTACAAATTTCTTCTTCCAACGTCTTGATTTTATCAAGAGCACCAGCTAGATCACCCTCAAGGCGTTTTTCTCGTGAGAGATATTCACCTTCTTTCTCTTCAAAACTCTTTTGTTGAGAATTAACCATTGCTTGATTCAACAAGTTTCTTTTCCGACAAAAAGAGATCTCTTCAAGATTTTCGCATTCCAATTTCTTAGAATTTAGCTCGTAAAATGTACGATCTTTAAGAAGAGAGTCGAGGCGAAACCAATGTAATATCCTTGGAAAACCTTCTTCAGTTTCTTGTTCTCACGGCAAAGAGGAGTCATAAAACCAATAAAATCAAGTTCTCAGTTTTTTATTTTTCAAAGGATTGGTAGTTTTAGAGTATTCTGAGACATCCTCTTCTACATCACGTTCAAAATCTGAGTCATCATCATAAAAATTTTTCTACATCATGAATAGGATTAACTTGTCTAGTAGATTCTCTTGAGATGATTTCATGATGGTCTTCAGATATTGAATCGTAGATGCCATCATCAAGTGTTAATTCAAAACTATTTATGTCTTGTTAGATCTTTTCGTGTTTGTAAAAACCATTTTTAGATTCGATCTTATAGGTTGGATCACCGATACACGGATTGAAAAGACGAGTGTTACCCAAATATACCACAATCTTAAATTTTTCCACCTAAAAGTCCTCTTACCAAAAGTGATTGTCTATGGTGAGTCGAGACAATACAACGAATCGGTATTCACACTTTGTATGATCATCTATAGATACGAGATCGAGAAAATACAACAATCAAAGTGTGATTACTTGATAATAGGTTCGGACTTAACCAAAATCTATAGGATCACTATCAAGTAATACGGAGTTAACGTTTGTGTAATTTACTTTAAATTATAATAACAACAATTATAATTGCGGAAAACAAAAGTAAATGACATAGCAAGATTTTGTTAACGAGAAAACCGCAAATGCAGAAAAACCCCAGGACCTAGTCCAGAATTGAATGCTCTCAGAATTAAGCCGCTATACAAAATCAAACCAACTGGGTATAGTTGAGACCAAGCAACTAAACCTATAGTTCACCTAGTTTCTTCAAGTATCCTGCGCTCCGACATTCAATAAGTGCACGCACTGGAACAATTCCTTTGGTTCGTATTCCAAACAGTAAAGAAATAACAAATCTGTTCGGTAACAACTCTATTCAATCTCAGTGATATGAGTTAGACAAAGGCTCTTCTGTTTAATCCAATAAACTCCTTTGTCGGATTTAGATCTATCTATCCAACAACCACCAAAGTAGCATAGTTTAGATTTTTCAATCAAAAATAGGATCTATCAAGATACTATATAATGATGCCGATCTACGCAACTAATCAATCAAATCTATAAAAAAAAAACGATTATATTTGGATCCCAGCCGATCAAGTTTTATGCACACCAAAGATTATGAACCCAATAAGAAATCTTCTTTGTCTTCAAATCTTCTTTAATCTTCAATAAACACCTGCACACCACAACTTGAATCTCTTATGATCAATCACGCACGAAACTGAGTGCAGTAACAATGGATTATCACAAGACGTCTTTAGATCTACAAACAGTTCTAAAGATCCCTTCGACACTTCGATCTAGTTTCAGTGAATCTTATATCATAAAAGAAGATTCTCAAGAATAAACAAACTAGGTGCAATCAAAGTTCAACAATATTTAGTCAATCAAATCAAATCGAAAAATAATAATACTGCAATTATTTAGTTTCCACCAACGGTACTCGTAGAGCTTCTTGATCCACGAAGTCTTTAAATAAGCGGTCGTAAGAGATTTCGCCTAATTAGGGTACTTTCCTCTCCGAATAGAGCGGATCCACCGCAACAACACAACAAGGTAGTTTTTCGGGATCTTAAGATAGTTTGCATGAAATGCAAACTTGGGTATTTATAGACCAAGGAAGTTTGGACACCAAGGAATTTCCAAAACTGAAATATTCTTAAGATATGCAATATATTTCCAAATCGGTTTCCATAATTCCTGGAAATGCTCTGTCCAATATTAACTGGAATCTCACTAGAAAATCTCCAATTAGTAAATGCACATTACCAATTTTTATTTCAGAGATATGCATTTTAATTAATTGCTGTAATTAAAAGCAAATAAAATTAACAACCTTAATTAAAAGATTCTCAACTTATTCGGTCCGGGATCTCCTTGAGTTATTAAGGAATACCTTTTAACAATAAAAGATAAGAGTTACTGAACATGTTCAGAGTATGTCGACATCTTTTTCTTTGTAAATCCTTTTTCATATTTACAATCTTGGAACCGATTATACCACACTTCCAAAAAAGTTAGAACTGGTTCATCTGATTTCCAAGAACTATGTGATTGATCAAATATCAATACACTAATCATGGGTTTATGGTTCTACCAAACACAAGGATCGGTTCTCCCTTAATATGGTTATTGGGACCGGTTACCAGGATCAGTTACGTCAATTACCAGGACCGGTTACCATATTCTCATGGTATTACTTGTGATCGGTTACACTAGTACTAGGATCGGTTGCACCAAATACCAGGAACGGTTACACCAATTACAAGGATCGATTAAAACTCTTTTGTGATCGGTCACACCAATTACAAATATCAATCATACCATCTAAGGTGATTACTTAGGATCGGCTACACTAATAAAAGTCATACCAATACATAAGTCAGGCATTGTGACTAGTTTTACCAAGATACATAACAAGTTATGATCGGTTCTACTAACTTACACATATTGGTAATCCAAAGATATGCAATGAATAACAATACCAATAAGCCTAGCGATTTCCTTTTCGATTCATAAAACAAGTTCATGAATGTACTTCCTTTAAACAAATGTAAACATTGTTTCCTAGGATGAAATCTTCACCTTTACCCATACACATAATCACAATAGCATTTAAACGATTATGTCGATGTCTTATATACGAAGTTCAAAAGATAGGCGTTATACTTCGTATTCTAATTCCTTAACACTGTGTCTACTAGAGTATATCATTTACAGCTTCGCAGTTATGTTTTTAATATAGCACGACTTGAAAGATATGTTGGGAATGAAACAATTCAAATCAAAATACTACTAACCTCAAGAGGAAGGATGACGTCGTCGATGTAGCTTGTTACCTCTTCACATTCTACAAGTCTTCGAGTAATACTTGTATGTCTCATTATCTTAATATTTCTAGCCCAACCTATACGAAGTTGTCTCTAGTATATAATCAAGCGACTCTTTAATTGAGTTTTGTTTCACTAAAATATGACAACCAAACTTGACATACCAACGCTTGGTGGGTTCAAACGAGCTATGCTCTAACACAAATCAAACCAAAAAAAATTGGGGAAAGAAACTTCAAACAAGCAAAAAAAAGTACTTGTGCATAAAAATATCTATAGATGATAATCCGGCTAAGAACGACAATAAAATATCATGAAAACTCAGAAGACATTTTGCCAACAAGTATACCTGATCATATCTCACTCAACCAGTGTTAGAGCATAGCTCGGTTGAACCCACCAAGAATTGGTATGTCAAGTTTGGTTGTCATATTTTAGTGACTCAAAACTCATTTAAAGAGTCGCTTGATTATTTACTAGAGTCAACTTCGTATAGGGGTCTAGAAAGTTACTAGGATATGAGACTTACAAATATTACGTGAAGACTTGAAGAATGTGAAGAAGTAAAGAGCTACATCGACGACATCATCCTTCCTCTTGAGGTTAGTAATATTTGACTTGAACTGTTTCATTCCTAACATATCTTTCTAGTCATGCATATTGAAAACATAATTGCGAAGCTGTGAATGATTATACTCTAGTTAGACATAGCATTAAGGAATTATAATACGAAGTATAACATCTATCTTTTGAACTTCGTATATAAAATATCGACATAATCGTATGAATGATATTGTGATTATGTGTATGGGTATGGGTGAAGATTTTGTCCTAGGAAACAATGTTTTACATTCGTTTAAAGGAAGTACAATTCATAAACTTGTTTTGTAAATCGAAAGGAAAATCGCTAGGCTTATTGGTCTTGTTATTCATTGCAAATATTTGGATTACCAATATGTGTGATTAGGATAACCGCTCATAACTTATTTATGTATCTTGGTAAAACTATTCACAATGCATGACTTTTGTATTGGTATGACTTTTATTAGTGAAACCGATCTTAAGTAATCACCTGAGATGGTATGATCAATATATTGTAATTGGTATGACCAACTCTAGAAATTGGGTAACCGATCCTAGTAAGAGGTGCAACCGATCACAAGTGTGTGGAATCGATCCTTGTAAGAGGTTCAACAAGTCTTAGTAATTGGTAACCGATCCTATGACTTGTGCAACCGATTACAAGTTAAATACCATAATTATGTGGTAACTGATCCTAGTACCTAGTCAACCAATTTTTGGAAGGCTAGTGTGACTGATCCTAGTACCCACATGGAGGTAGAACCGAAGCCTTGTGTTTTGGTAGAACCGTGAAACCCATTAATGGTGATTTGATAGGATAATCAATCACATAGTTCTTGGAAGTCAGATGAACCAATTCTAAACTCGTTTGGAAGTGTGACAAATCGGTTCCAAGATTGTAAATATGAAAAGGGATTTAAAAATTAAAGATGTCGACATACTTTGAACATGTGCAGTAATTCTTATCTTTTATTGTTCAAAGATGTTCCTTAATAACTAAAGGAGAATCCCAGATCGAAATAAATTGAGAATCTTTTAATTAAGGTTTTTAGTTTTATATGCTTTTAATTTCCAGCAATTAAATGCATATCTTTAGAAAATAAAAATTAGTAATGGGCATTTACTAATTGGAGATTTTCTACTGAGATTTAGGTCAATATTTGGACAGAGCATTTCCAGGAATTATGAAAACCGAATTTGGAAATATATTGCAGAATATTTTCGGTTTTGGAAATTCCTTGGTGTCCAAACTTCCTTGGTCTATAAATATTGAAGTTTGCATTTCTAGCAAACTAATCCTCGTGAGCCGAAAAACTACCTAGTTGTGTTGTTGTTGGTGGAGCCGTCTATTTGGAGAGGATAGTACCCTAATTAGGCGAAATCTCTTATGACCGCTCGTTTTAAAGACTTCTTTGGGATTGGGAAGCTCTACGAGTAATGTTGGTGGGAAAGTAGATAATTGCAGTTTATTATTAGTTTTCGATTGATTTGATTGACTAACGGCTGTTGAACTTTGATTGCACCTAGTTTGTTTATGCTTGAAAATCTTCTCTTCTAATATAAGATTCACTCAAACTAGATCGAAGTGTCGACGGGGATCTTTAGGCTGTTTGTAGATCTAAAGACGTCTTGTGATAATCCATTGTTAACAGACTCCGTTCTGTGTATGATTGATCACAAGAGATTCAAGTTGATTGTGTGCAGGTGTTTATTTAAGATCTAATAAGATTTGAATACAAAGAAGATTTCTTATTTGAGTTCATAATCTTTGGTGTGCACAAAACTTGATCGGCTGGGGATCCAACTATAATCGGTTTATCTTTGTGATAACATTGATTGATTAGTTGATTAGATCGGAATCAATACAATTCTTTGTGATTCAAAATATTGATTGCATAGTCTAAACAATTACTTTGGTAATTGTTAATAGTTTGATCTAAGAACCTGACAAAGGAGTTTATTTGGATAAACGGAAGAGCCTTTTGTCAAACTCATATCACGTTATTTGAATAGAGTTGTTACCGAACAGATTTGTTGTTCCGTTACTATTTGGAATACGAACCAAAGGAATTGTTCCAAGTGCGTGACTTATTGCAAGTTGGAGGCGCAGGGATACAGACGGAACTAGGTGAACTATAGGTTTAGTTGCTTGGTCTCAACTATACGAAGTTGGTTTAGATTTTGTATAGCGGCTTAATCCTGAGAGTATTCAATTCTGGACAAGGTCCCGAGGTTTTTCTGCATTTGCGGTTTCCTCGTTAACAAAATCTTGCAGTGTCTTTTACTTTTCTATTTCCGCAATTATAATTATTTTATTATAATTAGAAGTAAAATACACAAACGTTAATCCTAATTACTTGATAGCAATCCTATTGTGTTTGATTAAGTCCGAACCTATTATCCAGTAATCATAATTCGTTATTGTATTGTCTCGATCTTGTATCCATAGTCGATCACGCAAGTTATCTTGTTGTCGTATTGTCTCGATCTCGTATCCATAGACGATCACACGAAGTGTGAACCGATTAGTTGTATTGTCTCGACTCACTCCATAAACAATCACTTTCGGAGAAAGGACTTATAGGTGGAAAAGTTTTAGATTGAGCTGTATTTGGGTACCCTCGTCTTTTGAATTGGTGTCAGAGCAGGCAAACACGAAAAGATCTAACAATTTCGTGTTTGGTGCGATCCAACCTATAAGAAATTGAATCTATGTCTGATTCAGTTAACGTTATGCAAGAGTATGAATACTCAAATGTTGAAGTGGTTACTACGTCGTTGACTCATGATCCAGGAGTTGCGAAAACATCTGTGTCTATCTCTGATGGAAAAGAATATACTGATAAAGAGTTGGTAAAACTCCTAAAGCCTATAAAATTTATGTCTACAAAGATGCTGATATTAAAGACAGAGTCAAATCTTCTTAAACATGAGATCAGAGAAAAAGACATTCAACTAAATGTTCTAGCCAAACAGAATATGGATCTCACTGTCAAATTAGAATCTCTTGGTAAATCTCTTACTCAAGATAAAGAGACACGTCCTATGACTCTGACTAATGATGTTGTTGTAATTTCTTCTGATAATGAGGAAACTAAAAGTCTCTGCTCGACTTTTACATACTGTAATAAAACCGGTTTAGTCACATCTGAAACAGATCAAGATGATGGTAGTTTGCCTAACTACATCAAGTCAGAAGAGGATGAGAAACCAGCTTCTACATCTACTGATGATCAGACGAAATCTTGTCCAAAGGAAACTTTGAACCGATTCCATGAACGTGATCTTAAGGAATACAACTTTCAGTCACTTGACAAGAAACTTATACTTCTTCAAAATACGGTGGTAAAAATATTGAAAGAAGTTTCCTGTCTTAAAAAACTGAAAGATCATTCCTCAGTAGAAAGACAAAATATACCACAACCCGACAAGGTCAACTCAAAAGAATCAGAAGTAAGAGTTGACAATCGCTTTTGGAAAAAGGTTCCTCCTCACCCATATCGAAACAATTCTTGTTTTGATGAAGAACAATTCCAGAAGAAAGGGAAAGAGAGAATCTCTGCCAAAGGAAACAATCAGGAATTTTCGATAATTGTTTCAGATATTCATACTGATGTGCATCATAAGGAAATCCTTAGAATGAGAAAATCTTATGAAAATCTCATTAATAGAATTAAGAGAGATTTATCCATCTCGGAAAATTCTCACGTCAGTACAGCTTCTCCACATGATCATACTTTTAGATCAAGGAAGGATCACCTTCTTGGGAGAAAATATTTTGGGCAGAAATTCCCAAAGAGAAACATGAACTATGTATCTGATACTCGCTGTAAGCTAGAAAAAGCTTACTCCGATACAACTTAGTTGTATCGAAATTTTGCACTCTCATCCTCTTTCGTGCTCTTAATTATGGATGGGAAAAACACAATAAAACGAGGGCACATTTTTTGGGTGCGTTTTTTTATCAGAAAAATTTGTGACAACTTATGGATGACTGCGAATCCATGTCTATCTAAAAAATTGTTCATGTTTAACATGATATTCCAAAAATAGGTTTTATTTAGAATTTTCGAATTTTAATAAACCTTCCAGCATGAGAAGTTCGGACAAGGGAAACAGAATATATTATTTTAATATTTTCGGAATTTCCTGATATTTTCGGTCCGAGAGTTGTCTCTTCTTTAAGAGAAACTATCTTTTGCTTGTATTCTGAAACCCTGATCAATCCCTATTTAAATAACCGAGCATGCCTCCAATAACTCGCAGTATCACAAAAGCTAATAAGGAGGAAGCTCAAAAGGTTAAGGATTGTCAAGGAATCAATACCGAGAGGAAGAAGAAAAACAAGAGATGGAACAAGAGAAAACAAACCAAGTAAGAGTTCAAGAATGATGATTCTATCTTAGTCACTCATGACGAACAAGACAAGGATCAACTCAACACAACTTAGTTGTGTTGGAATGTGCATGCTCACCTTTGTGCTCAATCTTATAAAGGGTGAGGAAGCACGTGAAACTGAGCACATGATCTCTCGGTTATTATATGACTAATTAACATCTTTAGGGAGATTTCTTCTCTTCTATACTCATACCTTCTCTATCTATATTTGAACTTTTGATAGAAACGGAAATTTGGACTTTATGATGTTGATATCTACTGATCATATATGTGTAGCTCTTGTTTATACGGTTAAAATAAGACAAAAATAACTGAATTCGGACATCGTATGAAAAAGTTTTGCCAAAAACAATTTAGTATTGTGATCCTCTACTAGTGGCTTTTGTAACCGATCCTAGTGATTGGTCCATACGAAGGAGTGTAAAACTGTTTTGCCCATAACTTCTTCGTCCGAACTCAGAATCACCTCATTCTTTTTGCGTCAGTTTCGTAATTTAATTTTCTACAAGATTAAGGTAATTGCAATACTTGATTTTCTGATTGAATACTTATGGTGTATTGCATTTGACTTTATGAGATAAACCATTGTGTTTCGGTCTCATATATTGGCTCACTTCCTTATGGATAATGCTTGATAGTTTTTCGATTACATAGCCTATGCTTAAATGATTTATATTATTTCTATGTGTTATGGGATGTTTGATTTCGGTTTTCATAACCTTAATATTCGATCTCATATGGTGTGAACCCTCAGGTTTGGGTGACTTTTTGGTTTAGCGGGATTAAGTTCTAGCCCATATTGGTAGGCTTTATCAATGGATCATAAGGGGTTCCGATTGAAACTCATGCGTGAAAAAGTCATAATATGTTAAATCATTTGGTTTAGCATAAAAACATATGTGTTTCGGGGTTTTCAACTTTTGGTTTTTGCATTGGTTAAAACCGATTCAACCTTTCTCTGGTAAAGGTTGTTGTTGTTGTTGTTGTTCTTTTGTCTTGTGAGAGGATGACAACATGATGATATTTTCCCCGGAAAGATATGAAGAAAAGGAGAAGAGGATGTGGAACTTGAGGTAACAAATTTGTTAGTTAATCTTTTTCATGTTTAAGAAAAACCTGATTTTATTGCATATATTTTGCTTTTGCTTACCAAAATTTAGAAGTACAATTGATGTTTATTCCATTATTTGTGTATGGATGTATGTGTGTGATTCAATTGTTTCCGGTTAAGAAAAACTATTGTTATCTTTCTTTATGGTTTGGTGTCAATTGTTTAGGCTTACGAAATTTCGGTGCAATTGCGGTACTTTAATGTCTATGTTTGTTTCAATTGCTTCCGGTTGAGGTAAATAATTATGCAAGTTGATTTATTTGGTTTGTATAAATTGTTTATGGCTTAACAAAAGGTTTTCGGGATGAATTGTTTAGTCCAATTCGATTCCGGATAAGAGAAACTAAGTTAATTCTGATCTTAGTTAGACTTATCAAAGTGGAGGTTTCGGTTATTCAAGTCTAATCGAATGCCTTACCAAGAAATGCTAGTTAACTAACCTAGTACTTGTCTTTTAAAAAAATGAAAGTTCTAAGTTATTATTTGAATAATTAGAACCCAATGAGAAAAATAGAGTTAATTTTGATCTTTATTTTGGTCTTATCGAACAAGCGATTGTATTTGTACAATCGGTTTAGCAAAGGAACTAAGGTGCTTAGTCGAATTTTGATTTGCTAAACTATTAGGGAAAATTGCTTCGGGCAATTATTTCCTTGGTAACATATCAAAACAAAATTACTTTGTAGTTTCGGTTTTGATATTAGTTATCTAAAATGGTGTGTGGAACCCTCGTGCTTAACTTTTATAGGTTGCAAGTCTTTTGAGATTTGTAAGATCCTTTCGGTTTGTCCTTTATTTGCTCGTACCTGTGTCATTTTGTGACAAAAAGGGGGAGAAATATATGGAGTAAACAAGTGATTTGGTATCACTAAAGAAAGGACAATGGTGTAGGATCAGAATATCGCGACATCAATACTTCGCGAGATCAATAAATAATGACATTGCGAGGGCGTCGCAGAAGAATAACATTAATGACGCAATGAATGACGACAGCCAAAACATGAGAAAAGTGTGAAGATCTAGCGAAGTTTAGGAGAGTTGCGAGATTGTATACTTGTACACTTGCGATATTTCGCAAGTCATTCCCGAAAATAAAGGACAGCTTAGCTGTCATCCATTGTATACTACCCTATATAAAGATTCGAATAAGTCTGTTGTAGAGGGGATTCTTTTGAGAGTGTTAGAAAAGTCATTAGGAGAGAGAAAGTTGGTGGTGATTGTAATTTCTTTAACTCTTTTCTATTTTATCTTGTGAATCTTCAAGGAAATAATCAATAAAATCATTGTTATTCATCTAAAAAATGTCTTAGTTGTGTGGAATATTGTGAGGGGTGTAGTGTAGGATTTCCTGCAACTACATATTGGCGCTAGAAAGGGCTGTTTGAGTAAGGATACAAATCGTGATTTGAAAGAATTTGGAGTAGTAGAGAAGAAATTTGATACAATTTTCAATAGTTTACCAAAATTCAGAAATGGTTAGAAGGAGAAATGCATCTGAGCAACCAACAACTGTTAGGAGAAGTAGGAGACTTGCCGGAGAAGAGAGAAATGAAATGGGAGAATCCTCAAGAAGGAACATAAGAAATGATGAGGAAAATCAAATTCAAACACCAATTCAACCAGTGGCGGATAGAACTGTGAATTATGATAGAGTAAGCGTCCATACTTGGAGATCAGATTCTGTGGACGAAAGGGAAGAAGAACAACAATTGGTAAACAATGGACAAGAAGGGAGAGATCGAGAGGGGAATGGATAAATAATTCATGGGAATGAAGAGATCGCAGCATTAGAGGCGTTGAGGCAAACAATACATGAAGAGAGACGATTAGAGGCAGAGGAACGTGCAAATTTGACAAGACAGAATCATGAGCTGAGGATGGAAAACATGAGATTACAAAACAGAAGGTCGAGAAGCACTACAAGGTCAAGCTCAAGATCAATTAGAGAGGAAAGAAGGAGAAATTTACCTACAGAAGCTGTTGATGAAGAAAACCAAAGAGAAGCGCAAAATCCAGGCAGGGAACATTGCGAGAGAGGAGAAATGATGGAAGATCGTTATATTCCACGTCCCGAGACTATTCAAAATGGGCAGAATGATGAAAATCAAGGAAATAGGCAGCATCAGAGGCAAAATGATCCAGTTGCTGAAGAAAATCAAGAAGAAGGAAGAAGAATATTGCATGGGAGAGAAGCACAGAGGAGGCAAAAAGAGATTGAGGATGACATTGAAAGACATTATGTTGAACAAGCACGTCTAGCTCGTGAGAGAGAAAGATTGAGAGCAGAAATGGAAGAACAAGAGTTAGAAGAGGCAATTCGCCAGAATAATCATGATAATCGAGAAAGAAGGCGACAACAAAATCGCAACAATGATAATATTAATGAAGAATATGAAAGAGCACAAAGGAGAGCTGATAGGCACCAAAGAAGAGAAATCGATAGATATAATGGTGTGCGAATTCGAGAAAGAAATGAGGGAGAAGATCGCAGAGAAATACGGGAAGAGAATGATGAACAAGAAAGTCAAAGTAGACATGAACGCATGCGAAGAGAAGCGGAACTAAAAAGACCAAGAGATTCAAATTGATATAAATGAGCAAATTTTGAGAGAACTTGCAGAAATGAGAGGAATGATGAACAATAAAAGGGGAGGAGGAAAGAGACAGTTGGACGAAGCAATAGAAGAAGTGCGAAAACTCCGTTCACACAAGAGATACAATTAGGAGGAATACCACCAAAGTGCAATTTACCGAAATTAACCAAAGATTTTCGATGGTACAACTTGTGCGATACAACATATCAAAGCTTATATGAGATGTATGCTACAATGGGAGAATCATGATGCTATATTGTGTAAATACTTTGCATCAAGTCTGACAGGAAAAGCTTTGAAATGGTTTGAAGGGCTACCGAAAAATACAATAACATCTTTCAATCACTTACAGGCTATATTTTTAGGAGCATATATAAGTAATAATTCCTCGCGACTGTGTATTGAAGATGTATTTGGGTTAAAACAAAGGGTTGGTGAAAGTTTGAAGCATCTAACTGTAAGATGGAAGACAATGTGTAGCGAAATGGCTGGCCGAGTGGAGGAGAGATATCTCATCTTATCATTTATTAATGCTATGTTCGCGATAAATCTATTGTATATTCAAATTTTTAGAATCAAGAATACAATCACCATGACTGAGTTGCGAGAGCTTCAGGAGGAGTATATTGCTTTAGAGGAAAAGCAAAATGAGATGGAATCATACCCTGTCGCGAATACAAGTTCAGGAGATGCGAATGCAAGTTTATTACCCAAATTGATAAACAATGTGGCGAGTACCTCGCAAGATCAAAAAGGAGTGAGGATAACAAATGATAGTCAGCAAAAATTGGTAGCTATGGGGAGTCCCGATCAGGAAGAATTTGAAAGAGAAAGAAATTTCTACAACCGTGGCGGAAATAATAAAATTCAAAGGCTTGATCAACCGCAAGAAACCTATGGAGGTCAGAGGCATAATCCACAAGAGACCTATGGAGGCCAGAGGCAGAATTATCATAGAGGACAGCGAGGTCATAGAGTCGTATGGGAAGAAATCAAGATGCCACCACTAAACGCTAGTGTGAAAAAGATATGGGAAGCTATAATCCTGATGGAAAACATACCTGCACTATGGAACATGAGGAATGAACCACCTCCAGGCGACAGAAGTCATGAATTCTGTTCCTATCACCATTTTCATGGACACTTAACGAATGATTGTAGGAATATAAAAAGAATTATCCTCAGAATGATAGATCAAGGGAAGCTAAACCAATTCTTAAAATGTGAAGAGAAGGCTCAACCATTACCAACACCTCCAGAAAATCGCAGGGTGAATACGACAAAAGGGAAAGAGACATTTGTAGTAGAGGTTGGAACGAAGGCCAAAAACTTGTTCTGCAATTCTATCGTTCATTCATTCAGGACAATCGAGGATTTTCATGATAGTGTTCTCAGTAGGGTTTTCGCAAGGGATACTGATGATAGAGAAGTAATGAACATCGCGAAAACATCGCCACTAAAAGAATGGAAAACACAGATTATTTCTTTTACTGCAAAAGAGGTGCCTGAAGGTGGTGAGTTGCATGACAATCCATTAGTGGTAAGATTAGAAATTAATCCAAAACCTGTTGATGATGAAAGTGAGGGTGCAGAAAATTCATGGGCAATAAATAGAATCTTAATTGATACTGGAAGCTCAGTGAACATCCTTTTTACCATACCTACAAGACTATGGGGGGGAAAAGATGAAAATTTGATCCCATCAACCTATAAGATTTATGGTTTTAATGGTACTGCTAATAAACCCAAAGGAGAAGCTCGCATGCGCATACCATTGAAGGGATTATCAACTGAAATCTTGTTTTGCATATTCGATGTGGAGTACCCCTATAATGCATTAATCGGGCGACCTTGGTTGCATGAAATATTGGGCGTAGCATCTACTTACCACCGGTGCATCAAATTTCCACATCCCAGTGGTGTTGGAGTTATAAAAGGAGATTTAATGAGGGACAAAAATGCTATGAAGTAGAAGTGGAATATTGCGAGGAAAGGGCTGCTCAAAAGAAGAATTGGAAGACAAATATCAAGGAAGACCAAAGAAGAGAAAGACTCGATGGTGGACACAATAGAAGTGAGAAATGAAGATATCTTGCGAAATCAATGCTTAAAGACATTGGAAATTGCGATGGTCTCGCAAAAGGGAAAGAAATATTTGGAAATTTGAATGAAGAAACAGAGAACAACAGGAGTAAGAAGTGCAAGAAGTAAGTAATTGATTTTAGAGTTAAAAAAAAAAAAAAAAAAAATGATGATGACAAAAACATGTCAAAAATACAAAGAATATGATGATCGAAGAAGGAGTATGCGAGAATCTCGTTATTCATGAATGTAACGAAAGTTTAGTTAAATAATTACAGCGAGATTGCAGCAAATGAAGCAAGAT
The DNA here is from genome assembly GCA_023531295.1 of Papaver armeniacum. Classification (NCBI taxonomy): domain Eukaryota; kingdom Viridiplantae; phylum Streptophyta; class Magnoliopsida; order Ranunculales; family Papaveraceae; genus Papaver; species Papaver armeniacum. Next base: position 44,010 of record JAJJWW010016583.1, read on the forward strand.
TATATGAAAATTTCACAAAGAAGACGAGAAGAAATAATCAAAAAGCAATGAATGATTACAAAAATTGACAGAAATGAATGAGTGAGTGAATGGGACGAACCTTTATGGCGTACACCCTAGTTCGCGAATGATATTTCGTAAGAGGCAAATGTAAGACCTAAAGTGCGTCATATAAGGGGGTATATCTTGACATGGCTCAGGGAAAAGGTTACACCGCCCCTGGAACCTGAGTCATGAAAATTTGGGGCCCATGAAAGCCTATCCGGAGGAGATACCTTGGATTTCCAACTATATATATAAGGTTATACCCTGGTTGGATGACCGAGGGTCTCTTCCAAGGAGTCAGTGTATGACCAAGGCGCCGAGGTACACAGTTGAGCCAAGAGTGCCTGGGGCATTTGAAGTGTCTCGGCCATTCTTGGCAAGTCTTGGCACATGCCGCACTCTACCCAAGAAAACTCCACTTAGGGTGCAGTCTCGTAACCATAAACCCTATAGTTATAAGGGATAAGAGGCTGCGAAAACAACTGGTTGTTGTTAAGACCGGATGGGAGGAGCTAGTCTTGTATGGCCGATGTACGCCTCCTGAAGGGGCAACCAGGGAGATGATAAGGGCGGCACCCTCCATTAGGAGCTGATAAGTGTCAAAAGACGCAAATGTCATGAGGCTCTATTTTCGCAAGAAAATTTAGGCTTGTCATATTTGTGCGATGATCCTGAAGAGGCAATAATACTAACGCGAGGGTAAGACGAGATCAATGGGTCTTTACATGCAAGTGTAAAGACGTCCCGCGATTTCGTCGCAAGACGGCAATGTCATGGGGCTTCAAGTTCGCGAGAATTTTTAGACCTGTCATATTGTCGCAACAAAAGCATCCTGCAGAGGCAATAATACTAAAGAAATGATAAGAAAAGATCAATGGGTTGTTACATGAAAGTGTAATGACGTCCTGCGATTTTGTCGCAAGACGGCAATGTCATGGGGCTTTATGTTCGCAAGAATATTTAGGCCTGTCATATTGACGCAATATGAGGGGTGGCAAAATAAGACCTTTAACTAGGAAGGCAAAATAAGACCACACAAAAACAATGATAAGACAAGATCAATGGGTCATTACATGAAAATGTAAAGACGTCCTGCGATCTTGTCGCAATGATGAATCTCAACATAAATGAAGATGAGATAACACAAGAAATTGAGTAAGCAAATAAGCTTGCGGATACGGCTATATTTCTTCATTTATTTGTGGAGAATTAGCAATGTGTTAGCTGCGAAACTAAGAAGTATCATTACTTAAAGATTATCGATTTAATTTCTCTCATGTGAAAATAAATAACAAAGAGGCAAGTATGGGAATGATTAGAGTAAAAACTTGTTATTTATTTTCATATGATAGATTTACAAGAAGAGATTACAAAAATGGAAGGTTAGAAGGATAAATGTACAAGTATCACAAGAAGAGAAAAAGGAAAATGGAACAATCTTTCAACTTATTCTTCTTCTTCATCAGATTCTTTATCAGATTCCTCTTTCTTCGCTTGCATCACTATGAGACATCCCGAGGAAGGCATATTTTCAGAATTTCATCGAGAAGACAAGGATATGAAGAAAGAGGAATGTTGTGGCCATTGCAAACTGTTTCAATAGTTTGATTGCTAAAACGGACATCATCATTATTGAAATTCGCCACAAGAGTTTGTAGTTGCTTCTTCATCTTAGAATATTTTTCATTGCTAAGAGAGAAGTCTTTTGCAAGTTGTTCTTTCTCACATTCAAGTTCCTTGATTCTAGTTTGAAACCTCTTCTCATATTCTCGCGAACAAATGACAATGAGTTAGCAACTTAATAACAGTTTCATAAAAAAGGAGCGGAAAAGTAATGAAGAACAAGAAACAACCTTCTCTCCGTCGAAATCATATCTTTAACCAAGGCATTATGCTCAGATGAAGACCGACGTTAACACCTAAGTTATTTCTCGGCATTATCTAGAACCTTGCAGCCCAAGCAAATTCATCATCATTATTTATGACAAGAAGTGAACGAATTTGATTTTCTCGCTCATTACGTATGGCATTTTGGCGAAGAGATTCATCTCGTTCAATTTGACTTCAAGAAGAGTTTTTTGAATTTTGCTAATGCTTGTGCACCCCGATTAGCAATGCGATCCTTATCATCTATGAGGCTGCTAATTTTCTTCCTTAGAATATTATTACTCTCCCGGGAGTTAAGATATAAACGTTTAAATCGGGATTGGCTAAACCTAAACTAGATCTATGTTCAATTTCTAAAAGATGAAATTTGGTTCAAGTTCATTTAATGAGAGAGAATTAATCTTGTTTGAAGAACTACTTAAAGATTCATTGAGATGAGCGAGAAGAACATCATCATCCATAGGTTCAGTGGAATGAATGGAGAAGGATGGCTTCGCCGTAAAGATTATAAATGTCTGCGAAAATGATAAGTCAGGCAAAGAAAAATAAATGACAAAGTAGAAATGAAGAAAAGAGGAGGGTGTTATACCATAAAGTTGCTGATTAGCACTTTGAAGAGTAGATATTTTGTCCTTCTGGGAAGAAGACTCAACTTCCAACTGTTGAATTTTTTCATCCTTTTTGCGAGATGTCGCAACTTCAATTTCTAGTTCTTTGTTCTTCTCTTTAAGTTGAAGATTTTTCTTTTCAAGATTGTTGCGTCTTTTCTCGAGGTCTGAGGCAACGACAAAGGAAGCTCTCCCACACTATAAAGGAAAGTAAATAAATTGTTAAGATAAGGTTTATAATCGAAATCACAAAGAAATAAAGAAATATGAACATACCAAGGCACTGAGTGCATTTAAGAAACTGGGAGTCATTGTTCGAGAAACTCCACGAAAAGAATCATTATCCACTAGCAGGGGGGCATCACAAATATTTGCGAGAGCTTCGCAAGTAGCAGATAAATGATCATCTCCCAATCCTTGCATAGAATCAGAGAAGACACTAGACAACTGCGCCATAGCAGATTCGACCGAATGATTCTCTTTAGCAAAAGAAGTATCAACCTCATTTTCATCTTCATCAGAATTCTCGCTGGTTTGGGAATTAGAATGAGAAGAAGGATGGATTTTCCGTTTTTTAGAAGATGGAGCAGAAGATTTATCCTTGCGAAGAGTGATTTTATTCTTGCCTTTAACCTTCGCAGCTTCAGGAATGTCAATTTCTTCAACGCCAACCTTCGCACACGAATGAAGATAAGAAACAGAGGCAACAATATTGTTAAAAATAATAAGGGAAAATATTTCTTACTTCATCCGTGATTAAATGGAGTATCGCCAGAGTACTCGCTTTTGGATTTTTTTTGTAGCTCTTTCTTAATTTGATGATCTGAAAAAATCGCAAGATTAGATATAAAAAGGGAGTGAAGATTGTAAAATAAGTAAAAATTAGGAAGTATACCTCTTTTGCCTTTTAGGGCCAATTAAATACCCAAGGCTGATAATTTGCGAGATTCGCAGGAGTACATTGGAACCGTAAATGTAAGGTCCACTCAAAAATAGTGGAAAGACAGACCACCTCTCATCCTTAGAGTATCGAGGAACGTTGTTCTTGCGGAATGCCGTCGATATCTAGCATGAGTATCTTATCGTCGAAACGTTCTCTTTTCTTTTCAATCGGGCACCCCAAATGAGACTTCTCATTTTTCATGTTTATTACTTCATAATTTTCAAAGAAGTTTTCTACGTGTATTTCGCAAGCAACTATCTCTAAATTTGCGAAGTTAGGATCTTTAACGTTATCGGGATATAGAGATCCCTTACCAAAGACCGCGATTGGCGAATTCAAGCATTAGACGGATGCAATCACCACTTAATTGGTAAATAGCTCGCGAGAATTTCTTATGAGCAAGAATTTCATAGAACAAAGGCAGTTCGGGATCGTATGGAGGAATAGGAAGACTGCGAGGATTTGACCTAGCGAGATTATGATTTTCTCGATCATTACACCGATGATCAAGAACAATTTTCTGAGAAAGAATGGATGAAGATTCTTGATTGGGAATAGTAGATAAGGTGAAACCCTTATCTTGTAATTTCTTTTGAGTTTCATCAAAAAGGTTTTCATATTTACGGCCCGAGGGAGCCATTCTTCGAGTATGGGAATGATTAGAGAATTGAAGATCAAGAGAAAGAAGAAAAGGAAGATTTACAGTAGCAGAAGCGCAGATTGCGGAGGAAGAGAGTTGAAGAAAAGTTGCAGAGGGAAAATAAAAGAGAAGAAAAGAAGGGTGAGAAAACTATATATAGAGAGAAGAATTCTCGAGAAAACAAATGCATTTAATGCAAGATGGGACATGAATGGTCAAGAATAAACGGTTGAAAGAGACGTGTCAAGAAAAGAATGGAAGAAGAAACATCTGTAATAAATTCCGTGTAAAAGTACGGGATTGAAACAGGATAAAGATGAACGTTGCATGCATTTCAAAATATTGGTTCTCATGACATTCTCTCCTTCGAAGAGAAGACATGAGAAGAGGCAAGATGTAGGATCAGAATATCGCGACATCAATACTTCGCGAGATCAATAAATAATGACATTGCGAGGGCGTCGCAGAAGAATAACATTAATGACGCAATGAATGGCGACAGCCAAAACATGAGAAAAGTGTGAAGATCTAGCGAAGTTTAGGAGAGTTGCGAGATTGTATACTTGTACACTTGCGATATTTCGCAAGTCATTCCTGAAAATAAAGGACAGCTTAGCTGTCATCCATTGTATACTACCCTATATAAAGATTCGAATAAGTCTGTTGTAGAGGGGATTCTTTTGAGAGTGTTAGACAAGTCATTAGGAGAGAGAAAGTTGGTGGTGATTGTAATTTCTTTAACTCTTTTCTATTTTATCTTGTGAATCTTCAAGGAAATAATCAATAAAATCATTGTTATTCATCTAAAAAATGTCTTAGTTGTGTGGAATATTGTGAGGGGTGTAGTGTAGGATTTCCTGCAACTACAAATGGTGCTTAAACGTTATATCTAACGAAAGAGTAAAGCATAAACTAAGGGGGAGTAACATATCATATTGATATTTGTAGATACATGGACTACAAAGGGAATAACAAAGACGTGTGGATTGAAAATCTACCTATCTTACCTTTAGGGAGAATATTAGCTTTGTTATTATAATGTCAACAACGGCATTTGTGGATTGAATGTATACAGGTTATTGTGCTGTTGAAACTTGGAATCAAGCGTATGTGTAATGAATTCTTGTAATTTGTTTATCACTAAAATGATGTAAGAGTTTTGTCACTAAAATTGACAAAGGGGGAGATTGTTAGAGCATAGCTCAGTTGAACCCACCAAGCGTTGGTATGTCAAGTTTAGTTGTCATATTTTAGTGAATCAAAACTCATTTAAATAGTCGCTTAATTATTTACTAGAGTCAACTTCGTATAGGTTGGCTAGAAAGTAACTAGGATATGAGACTTATAAGTATTACGTGAAGACTTGAAGAATGTGAAGAAGTAAAGAGCTACATCGACGACATCATCCTTCCTCTTGAGGTTAGTAATATTTGACTTGAACTATTTTATTCCTAACGTATCTTTCAAGTCGTGCATATTGAAAACATAACTGCGAACCTGTGAATGATTATACTCTAGTTAGACATAGTATTAAGGAATTATAGTATGAAGTATAACGTCTATCTTTTGAACTTCGTATATAAGACATAGACATAATCGTATGAATGCTATTGTGATTATGTGTATGGGTATGGGTGAATATTTCGTCCTAGGAAACAATGTTTTACATTCGTTTAAAGGAAGTACAATTCATAAACTTGTTTTGTGAATCGAAAGGGAAATCGCTAGGCTTATTGGTATTGTTATTCATTGCAAATCTTTGAATTACCAATATATGTGTTTAGTATAACCGCTCATAACTTGTTTATGTATCTTGGTAAAACTATTTACAATGCCTGACTTTTGTATTGGTATGACTTTTATTAGTGAAACCGATCTTAAGTAATCACCTGAGATGGTATGATCGATATATTGTAATTGGTATGACCAACTCTAGACATTGGGGAACCGATCCTAGTAAGAGGTGCAACCGACCAAAAGTGTGTGGAATCGATCCTTGTAAGAGGTACAACAAGTCTTAGTAATTGGTAACCGATCCTATGACTTGTGCAACCGATTACAAGTTAAATACCATAATTATGTGGTGACCGATCCTAGTACCTAGTCAACCAGTTTTTGGAAAGCTACTGTGACCGATCCTAGTACCCACATGGAGGTAGAACCGAAGCCTTGTGTTTTGGTAGAACCGTGAAACCCATTAATGGTGATTTGATAGGATAATCAATCACATAGTTCTTAGAAGTCAGATGAACCAATTCTAAACTCGTTTGGAAGTGTGGCAAATCGGTTCCAAGATTGTAAATATGAAAAAAGATTTACAAAGTAAAGATGTCGACATACTTTGAACATGTGCAATAATTCTTATCTTTTATTGTTCAAAGATATTCCTTAATAACTAAAAGAGAATCCCAGATCGAAATAAATTGAGAATCTTTTAATTAAGGTTTTTAGTTTTATATGCTTTTAATTTCTAGCAATTAAATGTATATCTTTAGAAAATAAAAATTAGTAATGTGGATTTACTAATTGGAGATTTTCTATTGAGATTTCGGTCAATATTTGGACAGAGCATTTCCAGGAATTATGAAAACCGAATTTGGAAATATATTGCAGAATATTTTCGGTTTTGGAAATTCCTTGGTCTCCAAACTTCCTTGGTCTATAAATATTGAAGTTTGCATTTCTAGCAAACTAATCCTCAGATCCAAGAAACTACCTAGTTGTGTTATTCTTTGGTGGAGCAAATCTATTCGAGAGAAAAGTACCCTAATTAGGCGAAATCTCTTACGACCGCTCGTTTTAAAGACTTCTTTGGGATTGGGAAGCTCTACGAGTACTGTTGGTGGGAAAGTAGATAATTGCAGTTTATTATTAGTTTTCGATTGATTTGATTGACTAACGGCTGTTGAACTTTGATTGCACCTAGTTTGTTTATGCTTGAAAATCTTCTCTTCTAATATAAGATTCACTCAAACTAGATCAAGTGTTGACGGGATCTTTAGATTTGCTTGTAAATCTAAAGACGTATTGTGATAATCCATTGTTATGAGACTCCGTTACGTGTATGATTGATCACAAGAGATTCAAGTTGATTGTGTGCAAGTGTTTATTGAAGATCTAAGAAGATTTGAAGACAAAGAAGATTTCTTATTTGAGTTCATAATCTTTGGTGTGCACAAAACTTGATCGGTACAGGGGATCCAACTATAATCGGTTTATCTTTGTGATAACATTGATTGATTAGTTGAGTAGATCGGAATCAATACAATTCTTTGTGATTCAAAATATTGATTGCATAGTCTAAACAATTACTTTGGTAATTGTTAATAGATTGATCTAAGAACCTGACAAAGGAGTTTATTGGGATAAACGGAATAGCCTTTTGTCAAACTCATATCACGTTGTTTAAAAAGAGTTGTTACCGAACAGATTTGTTGTTCCTTTACTGTTTGGAATACGAACCAAAGGAATTGTTCCAAGTGCGTGACTTATTGCAAGTTGGAGGCGCAGGGATACAGACGGAACTAGGTGAACTATAGGTTTAGTTGCTTGGTCTCAACTATACGAAGTTGGTTTAGATTTTGTTTAGCGGCTTAATCTTTGGAATGACGAGAGTATTCATTCTGGACAAGTCCCGGGTTTATCTCCGCATTTGCGGTTTCTCGTTAACAAAATCTTGCGTATAGAAAAGAATGTCTTTTACTTTTCTATTTCCGCAATTATAATTGTTTTATTATAATTAGAAGTAAAATACACAAATATTAATTCCTAATTACTTGATAGCTATCCTATTGTGTTTGGTTAAGTCCGAACCTATTATCAAGTAATCATACTTCGTTGTTGTATTGTCTCGATCTTGTATCCATAGTCAATCATGCAAGTTATCTTGTTGTCGTATTGTCTCGATCTCGTATCCATGGACGATCACACGAAGTGTGAACCGATTAGTTGTATTGTCTCGACTCAGTCCATAGACAATCACTTTCGGACAAAGGATTTATAGGTGGAAAAGTTTTAGATTGAAGTATATTTGGGTACCTCGTCTTTTCAACCAGGATTTTTGTGAGTGGGATTCCAACCTTGTGATTAATTAGCACAAGTATGAGCTTTGAGCTCATCAAATGAATGTTGTTTATCATTAATCCTCTTTTTTCTAATCTTTGGAGGAAAAACCTTTTGATGTGAAAAGTTATCATAAAACTTACAATCATCAAGATAAGATGAGGGATATGAATTCTTACCTGAAGAATTTTGTCCTGAGGAATTTGACAACTTATTGATGAGCTCCTTGTAACCTTTGATTATCAAATTTAGGTTGTCTTTCACATCCCTACTTTTGCTTCCTTCTTTTGATACCTTGTTCACATCAAGAACAACATCTCCCTTTTTAACCGAAAAGATCCTTTTTAAAATCTTCTTGGACGATTTGTGTTAAGATGAACATTCGAGGAACAAATCGAACTGACTTTCCTGGTAGAATTCACAGGGAAAGTACTAAAACCAATTGATTTAGACGTACAAATGTCAGATACACCATTAAGAATTAAATCTAAGGTGTGTTGAAGACGAACAAAATGATTGTCATTCAACCTAGATTTGTTTTTTCGTTTGACCAGTCCTTTTGAGTCACAAAAGAGACAAACTTTCTGATCACTTGAATGAACATGCTTAACACCATCGTTAGGAGAGTTTTCCCTTCCATGAGGTGTAGTAATTTGTTGATTAGAGAAAGATACAGACACATCTTTACAAATAGGAAGAGATTGTGATTTTGCTTCTGGAACTAAGTTCTCAGTTGATTCACAAGCGATTGGTATGGAGGACTCTATACAACATCCTTGAATAGAGAGTTTATTCAACAGAAATTCCATTTCCAAGGCATCTTCTTTGAGTTATGCCTCGAGAAGGGTTCGTGAAGAACAGACTAATGTGTTTTCCTCGCGAAGAACCTTCAATTGAGAGTCCCAATCATTTATCATACCAATAAGTGCATTGACGTTGTGTTTCAAACGATTAATTTATCAGCCTGGATTCTAACAAGTTTTAGAATCACTGTACTCTCTTTGGTTGCTTCCCTTTCTACTTCAGAATCAGATTCGTCAGTAAGAACAACATGAGAACATATATATCAATACTTGTTTGTTTCATATGAACAGAATGTTCATCTATATGTGAGATCGACAAGTCTTTCTCTTTAATAGATTTCATCGAAACCAAACTTTTGTCTCTGGTGATGCGTTTGTCAGAGATAGCACTACTGTCCATAGAGTCAGATTGCTACAAACACAGACTTATGAGGTCTTAAAGGTGTTTGCATGCTCTGATATCAATTGAAAAAGCGGGGGTCTAACAACCTCTCCCAATATTTCGTTTAGGCAATCTGTATGGACAAACTCCAATATAATTCTGAGAGCACCAACTAATAAAGCGAGCTCAATCAAGAAATATATCCAAGAGTTGTATCTTTGTTTCACAATGTAATAAGCAAATCAAACAGATAGAAATCCGCGAGCCTGATTATTATGTGAAACAACTTGAACGGTACCAAAGACCAATGTTAAAGTGTCAATCAATTTATATCAACAACCAAAGGTTGTATTATCTAATTGATTGAACTACGCATAACCTGTGATATTTCAATTATATAAATAAATATAATGCGGAAAAGAAATAACACACACACACCAAAAATTTTATTAACGAGGAAACCGCAAATGCAGAAAAACCCCGGGACCCAGTCCAAATTGAACACCACACTGTATTAAGCCGCTACAGACACTAGCCTACTCCAATTTAACTTCGGACTGGAATGTAGTTAAGCCCTAACCAATCTCACACTGATCAAGGTACAGTTGCGTTCCTTACACCTCTAGAACCATGCCGGATTCTGCGCACTTGATTCCCTTAGCTGATCTCACCCACAACTAAAAGTTGCTACGACCCAAAGTCGAAGACTTAATAAACAAATTTGTATCACACGAAAAGTCTATTGAATAGATAAATCTGTCTCCCCTGAGATATACCTACGAGTTTTGTTCCGTTTTTTGATAAATCAAGGTGAACAGGAACCAATTGATAAACCAGACTTAAATTGAACCAATTTACAAGTTACAACCCTAAACTCTAACTAGGAAAAGTTTTGCATAACTGATGATGACTCATTTGAAGAATTTCACCATAAACTTTCTAAAATAGTGAAACTGCTTACATTCAAAGAAAAAACTACTCTACGAAAGGATGTCGTGTGTATAATTCTCAGGTCTCTAACATTAAGATACGAGTCTAAAACTCAAGTTATCCCATATGTAAATGATTTGTCAACTCTAACAAGAAGTGCTCTTGTAGGTAAATTAAATATCTTTGATCATAAACAATAGTTCGTCAAAGATAAATTTAGTGCTTTTAAAGTTGTAAACATTTCTTGTTTTGCCTTCGAAAAACCTAGTTTATGATGGGAAGATGAATGCATGACAAAGAAAAAGTTACAGAACTTGATGCAACAATGTCTATGTTCACCAAACAACTCAGGGTTTTCTTGAGAAAAATGAGAGCAAGTCGATCTCGAAGGAAAGTCTCTTTAAGTTCCCAAAAATCTTTCTAACTAAAGGGATTGAAACTCTAAATATGATATGAAATGATAATTTCAATGTTTAAGTGTCATGGTTTCAATCATATTACAAAAGGTTATTCCAGCAAGAACTATTATAGAGGAAACAAAGCGTTCACTACTACTCTTGATAAAATGCCTGATCTACATATCTATAAGATTAACACATATAATACAAGAAAATCTTCAGTTGAAACAAATCCTAGACAAGGCTGAAACCCCCTTTTAAAGAAATCTGACGAGTTAGAGATACTAACTTGTGATATTTTGAAAACTCCAACTCTCAAAAACAAAGAGATTGATACCCCGAAAAGTGATTTACAAAGGCGCTCTAGAAGTTCAGAAAAAATTCTGGCATGCTATTTGGTCAAAACAATTTTTGGAACACTAGTGATATAGGGTTTATAATTGTAACTCCTTTTACACCAAGATTTGGTAATACTTTAATCTTGATTGCATAACAATGCTTATTAGCGAAATCCGGATTTGAAGATTCCATAAAATTTATCTAAGACTTGTTCTGAGATTGACATTCTAGTGAGATAGATTTGATTGGTCATGTCAATAAGTTTTGTAAAGTAGAAACTAAAGTCTTTGCCTTACTTCATTCTAAGTATAAGGGATATTTCTGGCACCTTGAAAGGAGCTCAAATAGCCAACTCATTGGACATAGGGTAGCGCTAGCTAGTCTCCAAAAAGGACTGTGGACAATTCATAATCTTGTGAAGTACATCAACTATTAGAATCAAGTGCGTAAGCACATCAGAGATAGATATGTAGGAGCACAATTAAAACATGGTATCTTGGAGGATTTATTCTATCTCAATTACATCAATTTAGAAGTTTAATACTCCCTCTGTTTCTGGGAAAGAGATACTTTCACTTTTTCATTTAGCCTATTTTTAGGCTAAATGAAAAAGTGAAAGTATCTCTTTCCCAAAACAGAGGGAGTAGTAGGCTAGCATTGTAATTTGGTGTGGGTACTGGACGAGGTCCCAGGGTTTTTCCTGCAATTATAGTCTTCCTAGTTAACAACAGTTGTGTTGTCTTGCTTTATTTGTTTTCCTCATTAATTGATTGTATCATTACAAATGAAATATAAGCAAGTTAACATTAAGGATCATTGTGATTACGAAATCTTGAATGAAGATTACCCAAGGAAGTTTGTTGTCAATTTGTATCTTAGTAAAGATCATACAAGGAATTCTATCATAGGTTCAAAACAAAAAAGTTGATGGTATACTTTGTAACCTCCTATTTTCAAAAAATGCGGCTTCTGCATGGTGGGAACACATATAATTTTCTCATTGTCGTACTGGGAAACAACCCTTTCGTTATTTGAAAACAATGCGTCGCTTGTTAAATGCCAAATTCCTTTGTGTTGATTACGATCAAGTTTTATGTCATGAACATATATATCATAATATTGAAAGCAAGATAATCGTATTGTTTTAGCTTATGTAACTGAATTTTATCGTTTATCTGCGCTCAACGGTTTACTTGAATCTGACTCCAAACAAGCTGCACTTTTTATTAATGGGTTATGTTATAGTATCAACAATTGGATAATCGTTCTGTTTCAATGTCGTCTTCAAAAAATATGGAATACCCTCAAACTTCCACTTCTAACCAAAACCTTGCACCAAAAAACACCCAACCATCCATCAATTTCTTTTACCCCTCATACATATACCTCTGGTTATTCCGTCTATTGTTATGAATTCGTCTCAATAATAATTCTTGTGTTACTGTGGGCAAGCGTTACAACTTCAAGAAATTGGGCCACCGATCTCATGAGAGTCATAGTGATCGATCTTGTACCGTTGTGGTTCAAGCAAGTAATGATTTTTGAACTGTAGACTCTTATGATATCAAGGAAGTTAATACTCATATATGGAGAAGAGTGTGAACACATTTTTCATTGATATGATCTTAGTGTTAAACTCGTCAGCAAGTTGTTTTCAAGTTGGTGGGCTTGCTTGGCGGCGTAAAATATTAGTATCGAAAAGTTTTTTGAATCTTAGGATAAAATTTCTACGTAATTTTGCTTTCGTGGAAAACTCTAAGTCGAACGTTTTGTGTCTTTGCAAAAATGTAATTGCTATTAGTTAGACAACTCACTCAAGCATAACAATATGATAACCAATAAGATCTAATTAGTAAATGAATATCCAAGTATGAATAAAATCTCATATATTAGGGTTCGAGCTTTTGTTTTGAGACTAAGGTCCTTATATAAAGTGGTCATATAAACAAACCTCCATGATTCAATGGTACTATGATGTTACATGCAATAGTTAAGTTACGTACATTTTAGAATATTCTATTACATGGGTTCTTATACTTGGCCCTATATATATGCTATATGTAAATATGGTATTCATGAATCATATAAAGCGTAAAGGATAAGTTACACTTCCTTATCCCAAAACCAACATGCATGTCTTTTTGAGACAAAGAGAGTAATAAAAAGAATCTTCGTATTCAATAATGAATAAATAGGAAGGAGGATCCCCTTCACACTTTTTTTCCTCACAATTGCACGTTATTTTTGTGAATAAAATCCAAATCATTACGATTTTGAAGCTAATATTTGGGGATATGTTCCTCTTACAAAGCTATATTTCTTATTAAAAATGAGCGTATTTTGAAACGTATAAACATTACCATCTACTACTTTGAAAATGAGCCGTCGAGAATCAACGGTTTTTAACCATTGAAATTAAAATTGGTTGATGATGGTGTTATATGCTTCGAATGTGCTCAATTTTCGTAGATATGTAGAGCTTTGCAAGAGGAACATATCTCAAAAAATTTAGCTTCAAATTTGTTGCCATTATATTTCCATTTACAAAATAAAGTCCCAAAGTGTGAGAGTAAAAGTGTGAAGGGGTCTTTCCCCGATAAAAATATTCTAACTGTCCGTGGGAACATTTTTGAAGATATCCAAATCAGAACGATACAACATCATAATTGACCATCAATGTGCGATGCAAACTGGTACTGAACTGGAAAATTGGATTCAATAAGAAAATCAACTCCAAATTGAACATCTAAAATTACTTGATTGCCATGCAACCTACTGGCAACAAATATCCAGAATCCAATAGCTTCAATCGGGAGACTGCAACACAACGTTCTTTCATACCAAGGCTACAATCCATAGAAACTGTAACAACATACAACAACTCCAGGATCATCGAAACACCTGGATTACAGATAAGGAGGAAATTATCAAGCTCATGATCGAGCCCTTCACAGATCAATATACAACACCAAATACAGTAATTGACGAAAGCCTGTTTGAAGCAGTATTGAAAAAACGGGGGTCTAACAACCTCACCCAATATTTCGTTTAGGCAATACGTATGGACAAACTCCAATATAATTCCAAGAGAATCAACTAGACAGTCAGACTCAATCAATGGAAATATATGCAAGAGTTGTATCTCTGTTTCACAATGTAATCAGCAAATCAAACGGATAGAAATCCGCGAGCCTGATTATTATGTGAAACAACTTGAACAGTACCAAAGACCAATATTCAAGTGTCAATCAATTTATATCAACAACCAAAGGTTGGATTATCTAATTGATTGAACTACGCACAACCTGTGATATTTCAATTATATATAAAATATAATGCGGAAAAGAAATAACACAGACACCAGAAATATTGTTAACGAGGAAACCGCAAATGCAGAAAAATCCCGGGACCTAGTCCAGATTGAACACCACATTGTATTAAGCCGCTACAGACACTAGCCTACTCCAAGTTAACTTCGGACTGGAATGTAGTTGAGCCCTAACCAATCTCACACTGATCAAGGTACAGTTGCGTTCCTTACGCCTCTAGAACCACGCTGGATTATGCGCACCTGATTCCCTTAGCTGATCTCACCTACAACTAAGAGTTGCTACGACCCAAAATCGAAGACTTAATAAACAAATCTATATCATACAAAAAATTCTATTGAATAGATAAATATGTCTCCCATAGATATACCTACGAGTTTTGTTCTGTCTTTTGATAAATCAAGGTGAACAGGAACCAATTGATAAACCAGATTTATATTCTCGAAGAACAGCCTAGTAATATCAATCACCTCACAATAATCTTAATCGATTAACGAAACAAGATATTGCGGAATCACAAACGATGAGACGAAGTTGTTTGTGACTACTTTTCAATCTTGCCTATCGTAGAATAAATCTCGAGCAAATCTTAAATAAGATAATACTCCATCACAATAGAAAATAGCAAGATCAGAACACGCAACTACAAAGAAAATAGTTGGGTCTGGCTTCATAATCCCAATGAAGTCTTTAAGTCGTTAACCTACTGGGTTTTAGAAAAACCTAAGTGTTAGAGCATTACTCGGTTGAACCCACTAGCGTTGGTATGTCAAGTTAGTTGTCAATTTTAATTGCCAAACTGCATTCTTGATTTAGTATACTAAAGATAGTTTCGGACTAGATTAGGTCTAAGAAGAGTTATTCTTGAAGGATGAAGACTGAAAATTACAAGAAGACATCAACAAGGACTTCATCAACAAAGGTATGTGGTGATTGATTTCATTTGGATTCTTGTTCAATTCTACCTTTCTAATCTATCAAAATAAATGCTCACTCTATGGAACAATTCCTATGACGGTGAATGTACATTTGTTGATGGTGGATTTTCATTTAAGGTTAAAATCGATAAAAAAACCAGAAAATTATGCGCTAACATCTTGTAAAAGATAAAGCCATTAATAAGTGTTGAATATTTCTTCACTTTACTAATTCACCTAGAATGGAGCATGTGACAACAATCCCATTCTGTGAATTAAATACACAAAATTCATCCAGGTTGGAGCATGTAGCAACAATCCCATATACCCTATAAATTTATAGCATTATTAATTAATGCGTAAGCGACCTTTGTATTTCCCGTAATCATTATCAGTGCGGCATGACGACTGAGTGTTGCTCTCAGCAGAGCAACACGAACCTCCAAGCATTATAATGAAAGCATGTACGAAATACCCGTATAGGTTGAAACTCTCGGTGTGTTATAATAGCCCGATTGAGCAACTCTCGGTGTGTTATACTAGCCCGATTGAGCATCCGGACTGTCCGTATCAATCTGGATATGATCTCGATCATCCAACTTCACGAGCATGATTGGATGGCCCAGATCAATTCCATAACCCCCAAGCAGGTATGGAATATTCGTTGCCGAACCAGCACGGACCCCGCATGGTCGGCCTCTAGATTGGCATAGCTTGCCAAAACGTCCAAACCAGGGTGGTACGGGCGGAAAACCCTAAATTAGGGTTTGCGGCACATTACATGTGTCACAAAACAGTCTCAACCATCCATCTTCGCATGTATAGATGGAGGGTGTAGATGTAGATTCAAAGGCCCGAGCATGTCAACACAATCACCAGTGGGCCGCCTACATATCTCGACCAATTGGTCGGGACCAACCATGGTTGGTCATCCCAATTAAATACGCACGAATAAAGCATGGTTACACGGCCGTGAAAGCCAAAATTAGGGTTTTGAGCATCACGGCGTCCATCTTCTCCGGCACGAATGGAGGGTCCAAGATTAGATTAAGCAGGTCCGGTCATACCAACATGACCACCGTGGACCCATCAATCTCCTCACCTGGTCGGCCAAGGCATACCATGCATGGTTATCCCAAATCGTCCGCCCAAACTAGCGTGGTTACACTTCCCAATTGCAAACTAATCTCGACCGCTCAACTTCGCCGGACGATTTGAGTGGCTCATATCACGTTTTCATGGGACAGTCAGGTATAGGCGTGAACACCAGCCTACCACCTACACGCCAGACCGATCGGTCAAGACCGACCAAGATTGGTCATCTTGGAACGCGCTCCCGAAGTGGGCATGATTTGCGGCTTTTGCGGCACCAGATTTTTGTTGCAAAATCGATCTCAACCACTCCTCTTTGCCGGTAAAATTGAGTGGCCTAGATCGCACCTTCATGGGATAGTGGGGTACGGACGTGTACACCGGCATGCTGTATACACGTATGCCCGGTCGGTCCTTTCCAAAACACTTCCCATGCTTGGTTTCGACCAAGCTGAAGAGTGATGCCTGCGCACCTCTTCAAAACCCTAATTCCGTCAACGGTCGCAGATGAGTGTCTCAAAGATCATCTCGTCCGTCCAACTTTACCGGCTTGGTTATACAACCCTGGTCAGGAGTTAATTGGTCAGTAAGGCGTCTTGGTGATCACCACCCATCACTTTACCACATCATGATGCAGTACCTGCATAGAATACACACGATACTTCACAAGTATCAACTTCCTAAATAACTTAGTTATTTAATCTAGCATTACATGCAACTTTCTGTGGATCCCACGATCCACACACTCGAGACACCAATTGTAGGATCACAATATCGCAACATACTAGGTTCGCGGGATTAGTAAACGACGGCGTCGCGAAGGAGTCGCAGGAAGCTAAAATAAACGACGCAATGAATAACGACGAGCAAAACATAAAGAAGACATGAAACCTGGCGAAGGTTAAGAAGTGTCGCGAGAATGAAGATTTGTACACTTGCGACACTTCGCGAGTTATTCCGAAAATAAAGGACAGCTTAGCTGTCATCCATTATGTAATACCCTATATAAAGGGTTGAGTAAGTCTGTTGTAGGAGGGCTCTCTTTCGAATTGTTGAGCAAGTTATTAGGAGAGAGAAAAAGTTTAAGAGTGTTTTAATTTCTAAGTGTAATCCTATTCTTCCGGTGTGGACATTTCATGAAATCAATCAATAAACATTCTTAATCATTCATCTTTCAATGTGTTAACCAAGTAGAATTAAGTGAGGGGTGTATTGTGGGATTTCCTGCAACTACATATGCGCTGAAAACAGGGACGAAGCAGTGATTGACACAGAGGTTGAAAAGAATTTGGATTAACAGAGAAAAGATTGGAAGTGATTCTCAAGAATTCATTGAAAAAGACAAATGGCTAGAAGAAGAAACGTACAAGGGCAACCAACAATCGTGAGAAGAAGTGGGAGACTTGCTGGATAAAGGAGGAATGAAACAGGAGAATCATCAAGGATGAATATGCGAAATGATGAAGAAAATCAAAATGAGCCACCGATCTCCCCAGTAGCAAACGCAGCTGTGGATTATGATAGAGTAAATGTACACACTTGGAGGTCGATTCGAAGACGAGAGGGAAGAGGAGCAAGAAATTTTAGTGAACAATGGACAAGGAGGAGGAGAGCAAGGAATGAATGGAGAAATGAATCCAGGAAATGAAGAGATCGCGGCGTTAGAAAGATTGAGACAAACAATACATGAAGAGAGACGACTAGAGGCAGAGGAACGAGCAACCTTGACAAGACATAATCATGAGTTGAGGATGGAAAATATGAGATTGCAAAATAGAAGATCAAGAAGTAGTGCGAGATCAAGTTCAAGATCGATTAGGGAAGAAAGAAGGAGAGTTTTACCAACAGAAAGTACCGGGGAAGAAAACCAACAAGAAACCCAAGATCCAAGCACAGAGCATGGCGAGAGAAGAGGGGAAATGGAAGATCGTTATATTTCTCAGCCCGAAAATCTTCAAGATGAGCGGAATAGGGAAAATCAAGGAAACATGCAACTCCAAGGGCCGAGTGACCCAGCTGCTGAAGGGAGAGTAATCTTGCACGGGAGAGAAGCATTGAGAAGAAACAGAGAGATTGATGATGACATTGAGAGGCACTACATTGAACAAGCACGGCTAGCTCGCGAGAGAGAAAGGGTAAGAGCAAGTAGAAAATCAAGAGATGGAAGAGGCAATCCCGAGAATAACCACGACAACCGGAAAGAAGGAGGGAACAAAATCGTATCAATAGAAATATTAATGAAGAATATGAGAGGGTGCGAGAGGGAGAGCGAGAGACAGCCAAGAAGAGAGAACAACCGATATAATGGCGTGCGAATTGAAGAAAGAAACGAAGAAGAACGTCGCAGCGAAAGAAGAGAAGAAAATGACGAGCAAGAAAGTCAAAGTAGGCACGAGCGTAGAAGGAGAGAGGTAGAACTAAAAAGACCAGTAGAACCAAATTCTGAGGCAAATGAACAAATCTTAAGAGAACTGGCTGAAATGAGAGGATTCTTTGAATAATAGAAGGAAGGAGGAAGGAGACAATTGGACGAAGCCATCGCGAAGCTGCGAAGAATCCTTTCACGTTAGAAGTACAATTGGGAGGGATACCTCCCAAATGCAATTTGCCTACATTAGTCAGCATCTTTGATGGAACAACCTGTGCGATACAGCACATTAAAGCTTATATGAGGTGTATGTTGCAGTGGGAGAGTCATGATGCTATATTGTGCAAGTACTTCGCGTCAAGCTTAACGGGAGAAGCGTTAAAATGGTTTGAAGGTTTACCAGGGAACACGATCGCGTCGTTTAACCATTTGCAAGCTACATTTTTGGGAGCATATATAAGTAACAACTTCATGCGACCAGGAATTGAAGACGTATTCGGGTTGAAACAAAGAGTTGGAGAGAGCTTAAGGCAGTTGACAATAAGATGGAGAACCATGTGTAGCGAAATGGCAGGACGAGTTGAGGAAAGATATCTTATTCTCTCATTTGTAAATGCTCTCTTCGCGACTAATTTGCTATACATTCAAATTTTTAGAATCAAAAATACAATCACGATGGCAGAACTGCGAGAACTACAGGAAGAATATATTGCCTTGGAAGAAAGACAGAATGAAATGGAATCTTATCCAATCGCGAACACAAGCTCGAACGCTGCGAACGCAAGCCTGTTACCTAAATTCATAAATGCGATGGCGAGCACGTCGCAAGGGGCAAGAAAGGAAGGTGATGATGGGCAGCGGAAGATAGTAGCCATGGGAAGTCGCGACCAAGAAGAGTTTGAACAAGAAAGAAACTACTACAACCGTGGCAGTAACAATAAGATTCAGAGGCTAGATCATATGCGAGAAACCTACGGTGGGCGAAGACAGAATAATCACGGAGGCGAGAAGTCGCGAGAATAATATGGGAGGAGATTAAGATGCCACCACCGAATGCTAGGGTGGAAAAGATTTGGGAAGCTATACTTGTGATGGAAGATGTCCGGCACCTTGGAACGTGGGGATGGAACGGTCATCGGGAGAGAGAAGCCATGAGTTTTGCTCTTATCACCGCTTTCACGGACATAAAACAAATGATTTGAGAAACCTAAAGAGAATTATTCTTAGAATGATTGATCAGGGAAAGCTGAATCACTTTCTAAAAGATGAAGAAAAAGGTCAGACATTGCCACCACCGCCAGAAATGCACAGAACAGTTTTAGCAAAGGGAAAAGAAACATTTGTGATAGAAGTAGGAACAAAAGGCATAAGAAGTGAGTAATTAACAAAGGCAGGAGGAAAAGTAGCAGCTGAAGAAATGATGTAAGAGGATCTCGCAGTCAAGAGTATATGAGAATTTGATTAAGAAAGAAAAATGAAAATACAACAAATGAAATGGAATTATGCGAATGCTTCGCAAACAAACATCAACAAATAATGAAACATGAATGCTTGAATGACTCAACAAAAATAAATGAGCAAAAGAATGGGACGAACCTTTATGGCGTACACCCTAGTTCGCGAATAACATTTCGTAAGAGGCAAATGTAAGACCTAAAGTCGTCATATAAGGGGCATCTCTTGACATGGCTCGGGGGAAGGTTACACCGCTCCCGAAGCACGGGTCATGGAAATTTGGGGCCCATGAAAGCCTATCCGGAAGAGGTACCTTGGATTCCCAACTATATATATAAGGTTATACCCTGGTTGGGCGACCGAGGGTCTCTTCCAAGGAGTCGATGTATGCTCAAGGCGCCGAGGTACACGGTTGAGCCGAGTGCCCGGGATGGATGAACCTACCACCGCCATTCTTGGCAAGTCTTGGCATATGTTGCACTCGCCCGAAGAAAACTCCACTTAGGGTGCGATCTCGTAACCATAAACCCTATAGGTATAAGGGATAAGAGGTCGACGAAAACAACGGTTGTTGTTAAGACCAGGATGGGAGGAGCTAGTCTTGTATGGCCGATGTTTCGCCTCCTTGAAGGGGCAACCAGGGAGAAGATAAGGGCGGCACTATCCATTAGGGGAGTGCCAAAAAAGACGCAAATGTCATGAGGCTTTGTTTTCGCGAGAAAGCTTAGGCTTGTCATATTTGTGCAATGATCCTGAAGAGGCAACAATACTAACACGAGGGTAAGGCGAGATCAATGGGTTTTTGCATGCAAGTGCAAAGACGTCCTGCGATTTCGTCGCACAGACGCCAATGTCATAGGACTACGTTCTCGCAAGGAAATGTAGACCTATCATATTGTCGCAAACAAAAAATCCTGCAGAGGCAAAAATACTCAGATAAGACAAGGTCAATGGGTCGGTACATGAAAGTGTAAAGACGTCCTGCGATCTTGTCGCAGTAAGAGATGGCAAAGTAAGACCTTTAATTAGGAAGGCCTTACTTAAAAGACCACCCAAAATGATAAGACGAGAAAAGTAGGTTTCTTCATTCATGGAGATACCTGCGACCTCGTCGCAATATTAGACTTCAACATTGAAGAAGAATACATTTTAAAAAAAAAAAAAAAAAAAAAAAATGACATCAGAAGATCCATCTTTCATTTAAAGATGAATAACAGAGGCAAGTATGGGAATGGATCGTATAAACTATGGTTATTCATCTTCGTATGACAGAGATATGCATCCACAACGATTAGCCGGTGTGTTATAAGGAAAGGAACGAAGACTGAATTCATGATTGATAATCCAAGAAGTTTACAAAAACTAAGATATACATGTACAGATATTATTTCTTTGATAATTCTTCTTCTTCATCTGATTCTTCGACTCGATCATTCTCGTCGCCAGATTCTTCATCTGATGATTCTTCTTCTTCGCTGGCTTCGCTATCAGAAACATCTGAGACAGGCACATTTTCAGGAACTTCTTTGGCAAGGATAGGATATGAACTAAGAGGGATCTTTTGATCTTTGCAAACATATTCCATAGCTTGATTGCGAAAACGAATGGCATCATTATTGAAGTTCGCTCTCGTGGTTTGAAATTGTCTCTTCAACTCGGAATATCTAGTCTCGCGAAGGGCGAGATTCTTAGCAAGTTGATCTTTATCGACTCAAGCTCTCAATCCTCGCGTGAAGTCTTTTTTTCAGATTACGCAAAATAAGCAACGATGTGTTAATAATTAGACAACAATATCACGGAAATAAAAAAAAAACGAAAGGAATAATGAACAACCTTCCTGTCAAATATCATATCCTTAACCAAGGCAAGATGCTCGGCGTGAAGGCTAACATCAACACCTAAATCATTTCGGCATTGTCTAAGACCTTCGCAGCCCAAGCAAATTCATCATTATTATTTATAACAAGAAGTGAGTTTAATTTGGTTCTCCTGATTCGCTAAGTATGGAATTTCGCGAAGTAATTCATCCCGTTGAATTTGTACCTCGAGTAGAGACTTATGAAATTCGCCCAAGGCCCTCGCACCATTGTTAGCAATGCGATCTTTTTCATCTATAAGGTCGCTAATTTTCTTTCTTAAAACTTTGGTTTTCTTTTGGGAATCGAGATACATTTGCTTAAATTGGTTGGCTGAACTTAAACTGGACCTATGCTCAATTTTTAAGAGGCGGTATTTGGCTTGAAGTTCACTCGAGTGAAAGGGAATTAACATCGTTAGACCAACTACTCAAAGAGTTGTTGAGGTGAGTAAGAAGAAGGTTATTATCCATAGGCTCGGGGAATGAATGAAGAAGAATGGCTTCTTCGGAGAGATTATATATGTCTGCGAAGGTGATAAGTCAGATAACAGTATGCAATTGAGACAGTAAAAATAAGAAGAGAAGAAGAGTTTTATACCATAAAGTTGCTGATTGGCACTTTGAAGAGTTGCAACTTTATTCTTGTGGGTAGAAGACTCAACCTCCAGTTGTTGGATTCTGTCACGAGACCTCGCAGCTTCAATCTCTAATTCTTTAATTTTCGCGCAATATTGAGAGTTCTTCTCAAGCTGAATGTTATACCTCTTCCCGAGATCTGAGGCAACTACAAAAGAAGTTTTCCCAACCTATAAAAGAAGACAGAAAAGCCATTAATATATATATAATTAAAATTAAAGTCAACAGGGAAGTATGACTGCATACATACCAAAGAGCCAAGCGCATTCAGGAAGCTAGGAGACACAATTCTAGAGACTCCGTTGAAGGAATTATTGCCTTCTAGTATAGCAGCATTACACACTTTTGCGAGAATCCCGCAAAGGGAAGCTAGGAGCATCTCCCATTCCTCGGAAAGAGTCCGAGAAGATGCTAGACAATTGATCCATAGGAGAACCGATCAACGGATTCTCTTTAGCAAGAAAAGGATTCGAATCATGGTTAAAGATTCGGAGCTTGAGCTAAGGCGAGAAGAAGTGAGTCTTTCGCTTCTTGGATGATGGAGCGAAGGTTTATCTTTGCGAAGCACTTCGGTTTTACCCTTCTAATCTTCGCGGCTACAAACTTCTTCAACTCCAACCTTCGCATATGGTTAAAGATAAGAAACAGAGGCAACAATATTGTTTCAAATAATAAAGGAAATGTTTCTTACTTCACCCGTAGCGATCAAGTATCGTCAGTACTCTCCAACAGTTATTCTTGTAGCTTCTTCTCAATTTGGCGATCCGAAAAATTTCACAAACTCGGCAAATATAAAAGAAAGTTGCGAAAGCAAGATTTGAAGTGGGAAACATACCTCTTTTGCCTTATCGGGCCATTTGAATTCCCAAGGATGATATCCTGCGAGATTCGCAGGAAGAATATTCGAGCCCGCGATGTAAGGGCCATTTAAGATCAAGGGTACAACCCACCATTTCTCATCTTTGGAGTGGCGAGGAGTAGTATTATTGCCCGGGTGCCAGTCAATATCTTGCATGAGTAATTTATCTTCAGGGACATCATCCTTCTTTTTCAGGCGAATGCCCCAACGAGATTTCGCATTCCTCATGTTTATCACTGCATAATTTTCAAAAAAGTTCTCTACAGTGTACTTCTCAGCAGCTATTTCCAAGTCTGCGAATTTGGGGTTTTTGACAGCAACAGAGTATAAAGATCCTTTGCCAGCACCACGGTTGGCGAATTCAAGCATTAGGCGAATGCAGTCGCCACTTAGTTGATAAACAGCCCGAGAGAATTTTTCATGAGCCAAGATTTCATAAAATAAAGGTATTTGGGGTTGTATAAGGGAATGGGAAGTCCTGCGAGAAGTTGACCTAAGCGAAATTATGATTTTTCGATCATCACATTGATGATCAGAAAACAGTTTTGCAGAAAGAATAGATGAAGGTTCTTGATCCGGGATGATTGATAGAGTAAAACCCTCCTTTTGCAACTTCTGTTGAACTTCAATAAAAGGAGATTTATACGCACGACTAATTGAAGCCATTATCAGTATGGGAATGGACGAAGGATTTGAAGTAGCAGGAGCGCAACTTGCGGAAAGAGAGAATTAAAGAAAAATTGCAGAGGGAGAATAAAAGAGGAAAAGAGGAGGAAAAGAAAGCTATATATATAGAAAAAATCCAAAAAGATCCTCGAGAAAAACGACGGCATTTAATGCGAGAAGAGACGTGAGCGGTCAAGAATAAACGGTTGAAAGAGACGTGTCAAGAGAAGAAAGGAAGAAAAGACATCTGTGATAAAGTTCGTGTAAGGGTACGGAACTGAAAAAAGATAAAGATAAGTAGTTGCGGCTCATCAAAATATTGATTCTCATGACATTTTCTCCCTCGCAAAGGAGACATGAGGTGAGATAGGAAACTATGCTGTATATATATTTCAAAGAAGCTTTGGAACTTCGCCAAAGAATAGAGGCAAGTACGTACTTTTCAAGAAAAGTATTCTTTTGCTCGTTCCTTCACCAATTAAAATCAAGGATTACTACAACAATGGATTTTTCCTTCAAAATCGCTCTTTAAGCAATATTCAAGGAAAAAGAGGCAAGATGTAGGATCACAATATCGCAACATACTAGGTTCGCGGGATTAGTAAACGACGGCGTCGCGAAGGAGTCGCAGGAAGCTAAAATAAACGACGCAATGAATAACGACGAGCAAAACATAAAGAAGACATGAAACCTGGCGAAGGTTAAGAAGTGTCGCGAGAATGAAGATTTGTACACTTGCGACACTTCGCGAGTTATTCCCGAAAATAAAGGACAGCTTAGCTGTCATCCATTATGTAATACCCTATATAAAGGGTTGAGTAAGTCTGTTGTAGGAGGGCTCTCTTTCGAATTGTTGAGCAAGTTATTAGGAGAGAGAAAAAGTTTAAGAGTGTTTTAATTTCTAAGTGTAATCCTATTCTTTGGTGTGGACATTTCATGAAATCAATCAATAAACATTCTTAATCATTCATCTTTCAATGTGTTAACCAAGTAGAATTAAGTGAGGGGTGTATTGTGGGATTTCCTGCAACTACACCAATCATGTCACAAACTGGGGGATACATACTGGGGTATTGGTCTGGCGGTTTACAGCGTGCAGCGTTGATAGGTGTGATAAACAACTTGATATTTATCTATTGTTTATGCTTTCTTTGCTACTTTTCTTGTAAATTATGTATCTTATGTGTGCTTTTGAGTTCTTTAGGTACTTTGGAGTCATTATGAGCAAAAGAAGGAAAAATCATTCACTTGGAGCGAAAAGAGCAAAAATCAATTCACGGGTGAGTGATATTTGGAGCCGGCTAAGGTTGTGCAACAAAGAGGTGAAGAATGAACTGTCAGTTCCCCGCAACTGACAGTTGAGCAATAAACAGAACAGGCTGTCGGTACTCTGAAACCGACAAGCCAAACAACTTCATGGTAGCCCTTATCCGAGTCCTGGGTGCCAATGTCAATCTGGGTTATTACCCTATAACTGAAATTCAGAGAAACCAGACTCTCATTCATTTCAATTGCGTTTTATTTTGTCCGGAGATTTTAGGAAGAACGATTGGCGTAGTTATCACCGAGAGAAATTGAGAAATTAAAAGGGGATAGAGCAGAGAGACATTGTTCGAATTCATTAGACATGGCCGAGATGATGTTCAAGAGAGAAAGGGTGAATCGAGAAGAAATTGAGATAAAGAAACTTAGGGTTTTGTTGTTGTTCAATCGAATCAAGAAATTAGAGTTGAGAAAAGGGGATCTGGTGCGAATTGAAACAAGGGGTTTTTGTTGATTTTCTATTTTAAAGGAAGAACCTGGTGGATTTATATGAAGATTAAATGAGAAAAGGGGGTATTGAAGCCGAGAAGAACAAGAAGCTGTTGATATTGGTTGTTATTGCTTTGGCCATACAACTGAAGAGTGGTGATGAATGGGTTTCTGGTGGAATTACAGGAGATCGAGAGTGGGTATGAGCTGTAATCAGGAGTTGGTTATCTATGATGGTGTTACGAGTAAGTAGGTTATGGAACTGTGATGGATGAGAAGACATTGCTGTTGTTGGATCTGTAATGGAGATGAGAGTTTGGTGCTGCTACCGAAGCTGGATTTGGTGTTGTTGGTTCGAGAGATTCATGGGTTCGAGTTCAGGTAAATTGAAGCTGGTGAAGCTGCTACAGCTGGTTGGAAGTGAGTTGGGATGTTCTTGAAGGGTTCTGGTGATGAGAAGAGTAAGTGTGTATGTGTGCAGGGACTATTGGTTGTGTGCAATTGCAATGGATGAATATGGAGTACAGGGGATGTGGTTTGTTTGTGAATTCAGGGAGATGACAGTTGCTACGAGCTAATGGATGGGTAGCTGAAATGGGTTTAAATGAGTCTTGGTTGTTGTTAGTTTAAAAGCTGAGAATTGCTTTAGGAATGCTGTAAAGAATGATGTAACTGGTGGTTGTGCTGCTATGGCTTGTCTGAGTTGCAATTACAGGGAACCAACGGTGATTGGTTTTGCAAGAGCTGGTACTGTGCATCATTGGTTGAGTTTTGAAGTCATGGAATGGCGGTGAATCGAGAAGAATGAAACAGAAAAAGCTACGATCTGCGTTTAAGATGAGGACAAAGGTGCAAGTGGTGGCTGAGTTGCAGTTGGTATACAGAATTGAAGTCGCAACTGAAATGGCTTTGGGGTGATGTTGTTGAGCTGAGCAAGATAATGTAGCAGGAATGGCTCAAGATGGAATTACAGGTCTGAATGGCAGGGATAGGAGTAATAAATGTATCCTCGTAATAAGTAATGCAGGAATGTCAAATGGAGCTATAATTGCTTTCTTGTGTGATTCTCAGTAAATGCAGGTGGAGGCAGCTGGTGTTGGTTAATGAGATGATGCAGGTGCAATGGTTGTGTTGCAGAAAATGGGATGATGTTGAACTAGAATTGCAGTTGTAGTTGCAGGAAATCCCACAATACACCCCTCACTAGAATTTACTTAACTAATCCATTTGAAGATGAATAACTATCAATTTTATTGATTATTTTCTTGAAATGTTTAGAAAGAAAGATAGAACGTAGCTAAAGAAATTACAATCACTCTAGATTTTCTCTCTCCTAATGACTTGCTTAACAATTCAAAAAGAACTCTCCCTACAACAGACTTACTCACCCCTTTATATAGGGTAGTACACAGTGGATGACAGCTAAGCTGTCCTTTATTTTCGGAAATGACTCGCGAAGTGTCGCAAGTGTATAAGTATTCATCCTCGCGACACTCCTAAATCTCGCTAGGTCTTCACACCTTCCTCACGTTCTGTCATCGTCATTCATTGCGTCATTTATGCTACTTCATTGCGACGCCTTCGCAATGATCTTGTCGTTTATTGATCTCGCGGAATATTAATGTTGCGATATTCGATACTACATCTTGCCTCTTCTCATGTCTTCTCCAAGAAGAAGAGAATGTCATGAGAATCAATGTTTTTGAAATGCCGTGATCGTTTGTTTCCCACCAAATTCTTCTTCAACAAGATTCCGTGAATCTAGGAATGACCATTTACACGTGTCTAAAATTACCCTTTTACCGGTACATTTAATGTTATCCAAGTCATTCTTTTATCATCTATTTAAAGGAGAACTCCTTGTGAAAGTACTTCTTTTTCCTCCACTTGATCTTCTTCATCGTCGCAACTATTTTTTTCTTGCTCTTCTTCATCATCTTCTTCATCGTCTTCCCGCTACTATCTTTCCGCTTATCGTTTCTATGGCATCAAGGTCTGTTAATTTTGATCATTTTGTATTAACCTCTCTTACTAAAGTAACTTTGTTCGATAATCGTTTCTTCTCTTAATGCTTCTCCGCCATTTTTGTTTCAAAGAAAGGATGATCTAGCACCAAATTCTTTGTTACAAACCCTAATGTTTCCAAGGGCTCGCATAATCGAAATCCTTTGCCTCTAAAAAAGAAAGCCTCGCGAATAATAAGGTATTTAAGAAACATTTACTCTTTTAATAACAATATTGTTGCCTCTCGTTTCTTATTTAACTTGTAATTCGCAGGATGACAAAAATGCCGATATGTCCCCAAGAAACCTCACCATTTTAAACCCTCACCCCCATTGTCTCTTTTCCCGGGTTGAAACTTTCTTCTTCCTCTCGCAGCATCTTCTTCGCAGATAATTCATTTTCTCTAGCGACATCATCGCAAGGTAAACCAATTCCTTCTTCTCGGATAACCCACTTTCCCTCGCGATAGCCTCGCATGATAAATCA